>CAJVPT010003893.1:0-14384 GCA_910592055.1 Acaulospora colombiana
ACTCGAATGTAATGCTGCACAGGTAACGCACAGGTGACGCACAAGTGCCGCAAGGGTGACGCATGAGCGGCACCCCCATGTCATTTATTTTTGGTAAAAAATCTCTGCTACATATGGTACAGAGTAAACTATGATAATTTCTATAGACCAAATAAAGCTCAATAAGACTTATTGATTGACCTTGCAGCTTCAAAGTATTGAAAATAAAAAAGAAGAGATTAAAAATGGTTAAGATAGATAACACACTTGAGTGATTATGGTTTCTCTTCATTAATTATAAATTTATTCGAACTTAAATAATTAATTATACACTGTACATACAAGGGAGTTGAGTTTTGTACAAATATTATTAATATACTTCTTGTTTGATATTTCATAATGGTCAATATGCTTGATCGATTATCTTTTTTCTTGAGTGAGCATTCACCACAAACAATATACTGTATTTGAATCTTCTTTAAGCGTTCCAATTTGGTTTTTGATTTTGATACCCATCTATGTCTGTATTAATGTATGATACAATCAATGCAATGCTGAAATTAACTAAAGTTTCACTAATTACAGATTTATAATTAATTAATTTACTATTTTTTTTGTTCATTTTCATTTGAAATATTCATTTGCTATAAAGTTGCCTAATTATACAGATTAACGCGCTTTTTCACAATCAAGAATGTGAAGCTAACACCTTGGTATTTTGCGCGCGACCGTATGTTCCCTCAAATAAATGAAGTAGAAAATGCAGGGCGAAAATCATAAAATAGCATATTTGGATGCTATTATAAGAATTCAGCGATGAATTCTCTAAAAAAGAATAGAAAATCAGCGACATGTATAAGCAACGAAGGAGGCAATGTTGATTACCTTTGACATATGAATAGCCTCATCATCGTCATAATCGTCATCGTCAATATTCATTTGCCTATTTTTCCGCTTCTTATTTTCCTCTCCCCAGAGGAGCTTTTGTCGTTCATCATATTCAAGCAATTCTTGCCTCCTAATTCTATCTCTTTCGGCGGCTTTATCTAGTTCTTCTCTTTTTCTACGCTGTTCCTCTTCCTGCAAAGAAATGCGGAGTCAATATAAATGTACACAATCCAGATATCGTGATCATATATACCTTTTGAATATTTAACTGTCTTTCCTTCTCTTCTTTAATTCTTTGTTCTTCTTCTAATCTTTTTTGACGTGCCTCTTCAACCTCCTTTGCTTTCTGATACTTTCCTTCGAGGGAAGTAATTACCGAAAGCCCAAAACTAATACGATGTTTAAGTAATTCCACATCAAATGCGCTACTTATCGAAGCATCATTTTGTATATATGTAAAAGTGCTGAGAAATTAAAATAAGTGTAAATTATCAAGCAGAAAAAAAAAAGAAGAAAAGGGATTTAATGTATACAACAGGTTATTAAATAAAAATATTTACGCATTAGCAGATTTGACATCTTCAATGGCACGAGTAATTACTGAAGAAGATAAACTTGAATCAAGTTCGCTTATCATCTGAGCCATCCCCTGTTGAATTAGGGCTATGTTATGGAGTATGAATTTACTAGTTGGATTAAGTTTAAGGGCCTATTTTTTGTATAATATATATAATTAGTAAAAAACGATCTCGTTTGGCTACAAAGACTAAAGAATGTCAGACATGCCTTCTCGGTCCATTGAAGGGCTTCTTCCATCATATCTATGTCTTTTTTGGCTTTAGCCAACACGTAATTTGATCGACCAAGCCACTCTAAAACTTGCACATCCTTATTGTGACACTTTTTGGAAACGCTCTCGTACTGTGGCAATTAAAGGAAATTTACAACCTAACTTGTATTGCAAATAATATCGAAAAAAATCAATGAAAAAAACCTACCGCTAGTATGGCAGAGGGATAATCATTCAGATGGCAACAAACATGTGCATAATTGATGTTAATTTCGGGTATAGGGTTCCTTTCTCGTAACTAGAAATAATATAAAAGAGAGGTAAATATTTCAAAATCAAAGAAATTCGAATTATATAAAGGTTGCGTCATATAACCTTCCAAAACATGTCTTTCGCCTCTCGAAGTCTCCCTGACTCCGCTAATGCCACTGTTATGCCATTAGCCGCCCATAAATTTCTCGCGTTTGTCTTTAAAGCTTTTTGAAAATATTCGACGGCCTTTTTATAGTTTGCTTCGCGCTGTTCCCTCATATTTTCTTGCCTAATTGATCGAGCCTTGCTAAGGAATAGACTTCCTAACGCAGTCAAAGCGACCGCATCATTTTTGTCATATTCGTTTAAAATGGCTTCGAGATATTTTCTAGATGTGCGAGTTTCCCCGTGTCTCAGGATATTGATGGCTCTTCTTTTACGAACTTCCAAATCTTTCTCATCTAATTCAAGAAGTTCATTATAAATTTCATTTGCTTTCTCATAATTATTATGAGATTCTTCGATCGCTGCAAGACGCAGGTGTGCTTGAGAGTAATAAAGGTGTGAATAACCAAAGAAATGCTTATAAAATAGAATCTCATTATGAAAATTAGTTTATCATAATACCTGGCGTATATGATGGATGTTCTGTTATTATTTCATTGTAAATGTTTTGCGCGTCTACGTAGTTATGTGATGCCTCTAGAGCACGCGCCAAGTTGTATCGTAGGGTAATTTCGACATCTCTTTCGGAATCGATATGAGATTTTGACGTATCAATGGAATTTTGATAATATGTTATTGCGTTCTCATAATCACCTGAAATTAACGTGAAAATTAGATACCAACAAACTAACTAATCTATCTCAAATTAAAAAAATTGTTTTTTTTTTAAGACAAAATACCAAGCTTGAAACATAAATTCCCCATTTTGTTGCACAATTCGAGTGGAACAGGTTCTTTGGCTTCCTCGTACATTTTCTGTGCCTTCTTCAGGGCTGACCAATACCAATTGCCAATTACCAATTAATTCAAAAATTATTAATAATTATTCTTAAATATGCTTACATTGAAGGCTTTTATATGCGTTCTTCCCTTCAGTTGATATTCCCTTTACTATGAAAATATCGGGGTTATCGTAATCTTTCTCAGAAATGGCTTTAGTGATCCTATCAAACTCTTCAAAAATCTTTTCACGTTTTACCGAATCGGTTTCATCAAGTGCAGAAATAGCATTTAAGATCGCAAGAATCTAAAATAATTGAGTATTAATCAAATTATATTCACCCACTGTTAACCTTTACACAATAGGTTATAGACTTGCCGTAATAACGTCTAAATTTGAATATTGCAACCGCAAACCTTCAAATATGACTTTTGCATCCTCATAATGTCCTATATAACATTGATATATAAATAAATAAGTGTTCAAAAAAAAAAAAAAAGTTCGCAATGAATAAATAAATACCATATCTCATCAACATTTGCCCATAACCATAACGAGCGAGTTTATGCTGATCATTGTTGAGAATGGCCTGAGCATAATGATAATGAGCTTTATCAAATTCTTCCTAGAGAAAAAATTTAGGTTAATTTCGAAATTTTCCTAATTTCGATTATTTTAAATAAATTGTAATACATGCCATGACATGATAAGCTCGACCTTGTTGATAATGGGCTTCAGCTAGAATTGGTTTGGTAGTGGCATTCCTTTCTGCACGCCGTGCGGCATGCAAAAGCTTTAATTAATAAAATGCGAGGATTAAGTAATTCGGAAAATTAATGCAAGAAACTTCGTAGGTGGTTAATTGTGGGTACCTTTTCAAAATCTCTTTGGAAATAAAATCCATGTGCCAGTAAAATCAATGCACTAGAATGATTTGGATTTAATTCGAGGGCTCTGTTCGCACGACGCATGGCTGCAGCAAAGTTCGTCAACCTTTCTTCTTCGTTTATTTGCTGCCATTGTTTGGAAATGTCGAGCTCCATTGTGGCGAGGAGAATATTTGCAGAAACATTATTTGGGTTCTAGTGAGAAGGACGGTTAGTGAGCAAAAAAAAAAGTGGAAATCAAAAATCTTGCATAATTTTACCAATTCGATAGCTCTATCAAACGCTGCGATTGCTTGATCAAAATTATTTAGCTTGTTATAACAAAGACCTATTCCGACACGAGGATCTGGCTCGGTGAGACTAGGATCAGCTTGCATTATTTGTTGATAAATTTTGAGTGCTGCCCTATAATCCTTGCGATGATAAAAAACACGTGCCTATAAAAAATAAAATAAAATAAACTACAAATAAAAACTTGAATCCATTCAATTACTAGTCTTTTTTTATACCTGACCAAACAGTGCCGGAATATTATTTGAAGCAAGATTTGTGGCATTTGTAAAGGCATTCATGGCCATATTTGGATCATTTCGCAAAAGGTGCAAATATCCTATTGTAAGAATTTGACAGAATATAATGGTTTGCGATTAATTTCGGTCATTAGTCTGAAGAAAGTATGGTAAATAGACGTTGCCTTTTCCAACCCAAGATATCGCATCGTGAGAACTGATCTGTGAAGCTTTATTAAAACGCTTCGTTGCTTCATTTAATAACTCGCTCTTTCGTTCATCGCTCGGGAAACGGCCATCTTGCGGATATTTGGCCATCCTAAGATTAAGACATGCTATCAAATTATTTATCTTCATATTATCTTCACTGGTTCCTTTTGCTGTTTGTTGGTTTCGAAAACAAAATGGTTTAAGTAGAATAAAAATAAACATCAAATGATCTCCAGTTAGACATTACCCTCTTTCAATCCCCGCTCTAGAACCCTAATGGCCGCCTGAGGCATCCCCCGATTTTTATTATAATGGAGCTGTAAAAAGAATAATGAATAATGCAACTAGAGTCTTGACAATATATATAAAACTTTCACCATACCGCAATAGGAATGTAATACATCATGATCGTTTTTTCATCTCTTAGAATATTACATATTTCGTCTGGATTTTCAGGTAGGTCTTCATGGAAAATGGTTATATCTTTTCCAGCTTTTGAAGGGATCACAAACGGGTTGGGTAACATCTTGGTCTTGGATAATAGAGTTTGGTCGATAATCATTAATGCAACAAAAAAGCGAATCAGTCGGTTTGTCACGTGATAGCAGAGACATATAGTTTAATTTACTGACAAAAAAAAATAATAAATACATAATTTCTCTAATTTTATCTATATCAGAGGTGCGACAAAACTTGTTTAACTATTATATTTGGAACTTGAATATAAAATTTCGTACATGCTAATAAGAGTCTTTATAAATAAGTATATTTTGCATCCTACAGAAATTTTGCCATTTCATTATATGCACGTTGTTCTTAATTTTACGTGGTTTGTGGATTTTAGCTGAGATTCATCCCGGATCGCGTAAAATCTCAAAAGTTTTTTTTTTGACTTCGGCTCTATTACACTTAATCTCGACCCTCTAAAGAAAACCGGTTATTTAGTTTCCAAACTTAACAAATAGATAAATTGTACTTTTCATCAATTTACCGTAGAATTTTTCCAAAAATCCTCGAGAACTATGAGGCAGATCAAAAGCATTGTCAAAGTATCTCATAACATGCGCCTCCATCTTCCAAAAATTCATAGTTTCTTGATACTCAGCACGACCCTTAAAGATCAAGATATCAATTACTCTTAAATCGCTGACATAACGATTTTTTTCGAATTGCTCCCGAATTTTGGCTCTAACTGCTGATGCCGGAATATCGAGCCAGTATAATTTTACTATCTTTGGAGCCTTTCTTTTTTGAATAATAAGAAACAATCTGAGTAAAGAATGTCCCTTAACAATGCTTGTTATCAGGAGAAATAGGAATTACCGCCCGTTGCCAGTCCCTATATAAATGAAGTACTCTTTGTCGCGCCTCGGGAAGTGAAACCGAAGTGGTTGTTTTAAAAGCCAGGGCCATTTTTTTTAAAAAAAAAAATATTTAAAATTTGTAGTCCTTTTATAATTACTGATTGGTCATATGACCTTAAACTAATGGTGTGATTTAATTTTCACGTTACTTCCCGTCTTGTTTTTCACTTTATAAAATCTCTGCCTAAATTATCTAGAATTTATATCAACGAGTTTGTATTCAGCAAGCACTTCAAACAATTGACAAGTTTCATATGTCGTCTACACCATTCTCCCTCATAGTTCGTGTTGATCGCGGCGAGTTATCCACAACCCCAGTTGCGAACGAATCATTACGACCGACTAACGCTGTTGATGATCACACAGACACCGTCACTTCACCAGCCACAACATCAACGGCAACGCAGACCGCCTCAAACAGTACACTCGCAGGACGTTCTTCAGCGTCATTAGAAGAAGTCGACAAAAGATGTTGGATTTGCTTTGGCGAGGAATCAGATAGTGTGGGAAAATGGGTCCGACCTTGCAAATGTTCACTAATATGTCATGAAGAATGCCTGTTAAATTGGATCACCGAGAATCAAAAGAGTACAGCGTTAAAGAAGGTGTGTTATTTTATGTTCTCAAGGCATTCTGTTTACTACCGGATCCAACATTTCACGATTTAGAGATAATTTTTCAGAGAGCATATCATTTAATTGAATTACGTATATCTCGCGAGAAAAGCTTAAATACGCGGGATATATCCATAACAAGGAATTCTAGCTTTAACCATTTTTCAAATGAATTTGGACATCTCTCATGGCTTTACTATGTTTCGCAATGATGGCTAACAATATTTCATCCATTTAATAGGTACGATGCCCTCAATGCAGGACGTTCTATCATCTTGCCGAACGAACTTCTCTTCTTTTACGCGCTTTTTCCGTTGTCGATTCTGCAATCCAATCATCAATTCCATATTTTACAATTTTTGGTGTAACCTTTGCTGTCGCTGTAACAAATATTCATTATGGGTTAGTTATCAAATACATTTAATAATTGTTAACTAAGGTAATATGCATTAAAATTTTTGAATTTATCAGCGCATATGCAGTTATCACGATGGTTGGAGTCGAAGAAGGTGAGCGACTTCTAGAAGAACCTTGGAGTTGGAGAGTTTGTGTAAATATCATTACATTTAACTCATTGTAAAAAGATTAACGAGATTTTATGCCGTACTTATTGTCGCATTTTAATTGCAGTTTACCCTCCCCCTTGTCCCTATACTACTCATATTTTCTAGGGCTCGTATTGCTGATCCGGTGATGCCGCTTATCCCTATGCTCTTTATTAGATATGATCAGTTAAGGATCACCATGCCACCTAGCCCATCCCTTACTATTTCACTTTTGCCATGGGCTAGGATTGCCTACAACTATTCTTATAATCGCCTCTTTGGTCGGCTTGAGGCGACATGGCGCCGGCAACTCGAGCCTTATAATGCTACAAGTGAGGAAAATGGGGAAAATGGTAATGAGCGACGCCGCGAAAATCAGGATGTGTTGGACCGCCTAGACAGAAGCAATGCTGGTCGTAAAATTGTTGGTGTCTTGTGTCTTCCATGTACGTAACATTCACCTATCGTACTACGTGAAAATTACATTTCGGAATTACTTATTCATTACTTTATATTGATAGTTATCTCTGCTATGGTCGGAAGGTAAACATTTTAGTTTGAACTCGTATGAGAAACCAAATAAGTTAATTCAATTATTCAAACCAAAACAATAGCTTCTTTGGTCGCTTCTCATTTATTCGTTCACGCATTCCCGACACATTCCATCGCAATATTCTTGGAGGGTGCCTGTTCATAGTGATCAAGGTTCTTTTATAATATATATTATGTTTCTTGTAATACCTATGTATTACCCCTATATATTCTAACTCATGTATTTAATTATTTAGGATATTGTCAACCTAACATATAAATATCAAAGAGCTAAACATCGGCGTTCGAGACACATTAAGAATTACGTAGAGTTCGCGCACGAAGAATCATCTAATGCTAGACAGTAGTACTACGGAGAATAAATTATCTTAAATGTGAAATATATGCATGCAAAAAGCTCAATAATCTATACACTTTCAGTTGGATTTACCTTAATATAGAAGATGATAGTTATGGGGATGCTTACTCCTAAATAATAACTTTCCCTACGAGTAGAGCGCTGCAGACAGATCATAGCCGAACACAGATCCATTCGCGTTATATATGCTATGCAGTTAATTTAATATCAAATAAGAAAATCGGGAGTTCATATTACAACATAAGTACGTATACCCCTTATATCTGTAAATTATTAATTGTAAAATCGTCGTTATCTGAATTTCAGTATGCAATTAAGTAATAAAATACTAAAGAAGTCATCTGTCAACTCATTAAACTGGAAGTGGCGCGTGTTTAGAATTGCAAAATATGACAATTGGCTCAAGTCATTAAAAAATAATTATCAGACAAGAATTTATTTAAATTTATTGCCTAGTTACCATAGGCAGATTGATTTTTGAAAAATATACTGTAGATATACGGTAACTTAATTATATAAGCTCATTTATAGATATACTGTAAATTGTTTAAAAACAAAAGATTATTTTTAGCAAGTTAAAATCTATTTACTTATTAAATCATATCATATCAATTTATTAATTCACAATTATACTATTGTGGCATATACTTATTAAAAATATCAAATATTGCAAACCAATGTTGCAATAACTTTTTTTTTTTTATCCTCTGTCAGATTAGTTATGTATGCTTTATTAAACATTTGTAAGCTGTACATATTAAATGAAATGTTAAAGCTAAATCTCTAATTAACTTACTCGTTTTGGTTGTATTATCTCTCTAAGTGTAACTTCAGGAGTGATTTATCGCTCCATTAGATGTTTAGGTGAAAATCCTTTCAACTTCTAACATCATTGTCCGCAGGTCACTACTGTAGCCCAATGTTACAATAACTTTTATATCAATTTTCTATATATATATATATATATTTATATTTATACTGTAAGTATAGTCAAAGCTTTATTGGATATATTTTATAATATAAATTATATATAAAGAAATTACTGCAATCACTAATATGACCATTAAAGTCAACCTTGAATATATTGTTGTCTCTAAAAAATGAAAACTAGTGAAAAATCACTAGTATATAAAAAATTTTATAGAAGAGAAAAAGATTAGGTATTAAAGGAATAATGAAATAGTTGATTTAAATATTATTTCCTGATAAGTGACTTATAAAAAAAAAAAATTTTTTTTGTTTAGGATATCTATTAAGATTTAAAATTTAAAAGATAATACTGAATATCCATTTATATATAATAGTAAAAATACCAATATATAATCTAATTATATTTTAAATCTCTTAATTATTCTTATATAATATTAATTATATTTCAGATATCTTTATCTAGATTTTTAAAAAATGTAGAAATCTAGTTATTGTCTTTAATAATTAAATTATGTTTTCTTATAAAAGCTCTTAAAACATTAATATGAATCATATATAAGAGTTGGATACTAATATTCAATAAAAAAAAAAGTTTTTAGAATAGATTATTGAATTACTTTCTTGAGAAGTAATAGGTAAAAAGGAAAGGAAAACTTAATTTTATTATAAATAAGAAAAGATTTAAAATAATGACACAATTCACAAACTATTGTCATTAATTCTTATTATTGAAAAGTATTATAGTAAATATTACTATTTATTACTTCATTTTCTGCTAAGCCAAGAAATAATTAAAGGAACCAGTATCTTATTTTTAAATATTTATCTATTCAATAGAGCTAAGAAAAATATATCTAACAACTAGAAATAAATAATTATATTACTAAAAATGAATATAGTATCTTATAACTTTTATTATAGTTAAATTGACTTTTTCTATAAATGATTAATAATATATATGAAATTGCATTCTATATTCACTTGTATAATAATACAAATAACTTTTAGTAAATTCCAAATTCTTATGGAACTAAAGAAATATATTTAGACTTATAAAGTAATTAATAAAAGCTTGTTTATTTCTTTTAATAATGTGAGCTCTATTTATCCAATTACAATATGAGAAACTTTGTTCTATATAAAATTTAGGATCAAATTAAAATAAGCAAAATTTCTTAGAAAAAAATTCAGAAACAAATACTATTAGAGTAAATAGGTGATAAAGAGAATAGAAAAGTTATTTTTTATTAACAGATACTTTATATTATAAAATAATGACATATTAGTTTTTCTTTCTTTTAGAACTTTTTTATCATAGGTAAGAAAGCTATTATTTGACTTTTTCAATTATTAGAAATCAAGTTTTTATTTGAAGAAAAGTATTAACAAAAAAAAAAAGAAAGGTAGTTACTAGTTGAAATTATGTCATTTGACTATTGAATTATTGTTGAATTTAATAAAATGTAATAATAAAAAGATTAACGAATCATTTATAATTGTTATTACACTAGTCGAAAAATATTTATTCGGCATAATGCCACTCATGTAACATTCGTCAAAAAAACAAATAATTCAACATATTAATGACATAAATAAATCGGCAATCTATTTCTATCATATAATTCGGCAAATAATTCGGTATAAATAAATCGTCAATCGATTTCTACTATATAATTCGGTATATAATTTAAATCGTCAATCAATTTCTACTATATAATTTGGCATTATTTGTCATATTTGCACCATTTTTACTATATATTTTGTTAAATTTTTCCTCAAAAAATCATTAGACATTCATCAAAATTTCAATTTTTGTCAAAATTCACGCATTTGCCAAATTTTTAATTATATATTATATTTACAATTTAGAGGAATTATAGCTAAATATTTGTGAGAGTCTTGCCAATTTGAGGTTCTGTATCTAAATGGAATAAATCAGCTAAAAATATTATAAATAGTGATTATGCATTCATATTTAACTGGGTAAAATTTGGTACTCCACAATTCAACATTCATATCATTTTCAGATCCAAAATAAAATCTATTTTCTGCTGAATTAACTGGTTTATATCACCGAATAAAGGCCAAATAATGTTCAATAACATTATTCAGAAAGTTTAACGAATGTATAAAGAAGAATTGAACTTGTCCCGAATATAAATCGATACTTTCATCGTGATTCACGAATCTAACTAATATAAATGAGTCCTTAATATTTCATGAGGACATAACAGAATCGAATATTTTACTCCCAATTCAGCATCTACCATATTGATCTGCTCTATTCTAAATAATTATTGAATTTTCATTATCTTTCGTAAATGGCTTCCGAAAGTCCATGGTTTCATAAGATGCCTTATAGTATTTGACTAATAAATCTAATATTTCGGTAGATACCTCTAAATTTAGTTTTTTCGGGTGCAAGAGTTCACCTGGAAAATATTCGGATCCATTGATTATTGTTTCGTGAATATTATATGTGTTGTTTAAAAATCATATAATTTGACAACTGAAAACTAATCTAGTTTGGAAATTGAGCTGATATTTGGTTGATTATTTAAAATTTTAATCTCCTGGTTATTAGTATAGGTAATGATGGGTCCCTAAAGTATTTAGCATATAAAATTTCGCAAATCACTTATGTCCTTTTTTGAGAAACAAAATTCATAACTCTTCATTTTAATAGGAACAAAAGTCAGAAAATGCTATAAATCAATGATTTAGATAATGAAGAACAATTGTGAATAGTTTTTTTATAGTTATTAATTTAAAAATTTTAATGTTTCCTAGTAAGGGACATTTGAATTATGTCCTTTCCTCCCCTTTTATAGACCCATCTTTATCTACAATATTATTATTTTGAATTTTTTTTTTTATTAAAATTCTTTAATTTAGAATAATCTATTATTAAATTTTTTCTTACATATTTTAATATTATTGCTTTTGCATTTTTTAATTTTTTCTCACTTCTTCTTCAATTTTTTTAACATTTTTAAATGTTCTATACTTTTGTTTTTCTAATTTTACAGCTTCTTTTTTTTTTTTTTGTTTTTTTTTTTTTTTTTTTACAAAATTTCTATAATATTTCTATTAAATCTACTTGAGTAAAAGATTCAGTAAAGAATTTATCTTGAATTAATTAAGATTTATCTTAGTTTCATTTACAGGTTCAGGATTAATATCCATAATATATTAAGTTAAATAAAATATTATTTAGATTTTGAAAATTTTTATTTTTAAAAAAAATTAATATTTTTTTTAGTTTTAAATATTTTACTTATAATATGATTATATTTCAAAATATTTTTTATTTTTTAAAATATTTTAATTTTTTTTTAAAAAAAATAATTTAATTAATTTAATATTAATAAAATAATCTTGAATAAAATTTAAAAAATTTTTCATTTACCTTTAATAAAAATATAAATTTATTAACCAAAATAATAAAAAAAACTTTTTTATCTATAAAAAAAATAATAATAAATATTTGTTTGATTTATATAATAAAAAAATTATATATGAAAAAAAATTGAATAATATTTTATTTATTATATAAAATTCAATTCAATTATATAATTTTATCAATTAATAATTTAATAATTTAATAATTGAATTAAATAACTTTTAATTTGAAAAATAATTTGAAATTAATTTATTTATAATTAATAAAATAAATATCTTTATTTTTATTAAAAATTTTTTATTTATATATAATAAAATATATTTCAAAAAATTAAGAAATGATTAAAAAAAATATAATAAATAAACTAAGATAATAAATTTTATATTTGTTATATAATAATTTAATTATTAATTAAATAAATAATTATATAATCATTAATTAAATAAATAATTATATAATCCTTAATTAAATATTAAATTATATAATAAAATAATAAATTAATATTATAATTAATTAATTTTAAGAATTAGATTAATTATGTGATGTTATAATTAATTAATTTATTTTAATTAAATTAATTATGTTATTAGATAGTTAAATAGAATAATTTAATTAATTATATCATTAATTAAATAATTAATTATATCATTAATTAAATAATTAATTATATCATTAATTAAATAATTAATTATATCATTAATCAAATAATTAATTATACAATGAAGTAATTAATTTAATTGAAATAAATTTATTAATTACATTATAGTCTAATAAATTATTTATTTAATTAAATAATTAATTAATTATATAAAAATGTAATTAATTATATTATGTATAATTAATTTATTTTATTTTAATTAAATTAATTATACAATGATGTAATTAATTTATTTTATAAATAATTAATTAAAACTTAAATATAGATAAGTAAATATTTATATTTAAATTTTAATTAATTTTAAACATAGATTTAATTAATCATATATTTAATTAATAATTATAGAAATTGATATTTAAAATTGATTAAAATCTGATATGTCACACCTATGTTATCTGATACTAACATTATGAAGTAATTATATCATGACCTCAATATATATATTTGAAAATTTCAGAGAATTTAGTTACACATTGCAATGCTTGTATCATTACAATAATCACCTAAACAACTTCGGTTTTTTAAAGATATAGAATAGCAACTTATTAGAGGATTGATTAAAAAGATATAATTATAAAAAATCTATTAATAATAAAATAATTTAACTTAAATTGCAAGGCAAAAAGACTGTTGGGGAATCTGACTTTTTGGGCAATAGAAGATGCTCACCAGTAAAATTTCTTTAATTAAGTGTGGCTACTGAAAGATATCGATAATTACACAATATGATTGAAAGGTTATATAAGAATCTAAAATTCACTATAAGTTATTAAGATTTGTGCGAGTGAATAAAAAATTAATATTGAAAGAAAGGAAGCAATGAGCAAGATACTAGATTCAAGTAGGTGATAAATATTTCAGATGGTTACAAGAAAATAATCAAGATCATGAATGAATAAGTTCCTCAGATGGTCAAGAAAAAGAAGAATATCCTAGAAGAGTTGACTTCTAATGCGAGGAGGTTTTTAGCAGAGGTCCTTTGAAGGATATGGAGTATTTTTATTTTATTTTTTTTTATTTTCTCTTTATATATGCATATTTATGCATTTTTAGATATCCCTTCTTTTTATTTTTCCTTTCTCCTATTGTAGTTTCTCAAAATCAGTTCCTTGGAGGATAATTGGCAGTGACAACTTGTGGCAATGATAAATAAGTTAGGAGAGTTTTTATCCAAAACTTATTCTGAAGCAAAATATTGTCCTCAAGGTTGCACTTAAAGACTTAAGCTCATTTGAGAATTGAAAGCTGTTGACGAGTGAGTCAGCATGAGATTTAATTTAACTATGATATAATTGTCTAATATATTTCTATTAGTTTTTCTTAAAGATTAATAAACACACTATACTGACAAAAAAAAAACTCTTTCCGCTGATCCTAAATTTCCTAAAAAATTTCCTTTTTTGGCAATTTTCTTGGAAAAATCAGAAGCCAGCCACTACACAAGACAAAAGTCTTTTAAACAAGAGAGAAACAGCTCAACAAAAAGCTCAAGCCAGTTT
>CAJVPT010003894.1:0-14379 GCA_910592055.1 Acaulospora colombiana
CTATTCTAGTATTATGTCATGCATAAATTACCTCTTGGTCAGCTAATTTTCTATTACCTCAGCTTATAGTTTTTTACCTTTTTGACACGAATGGATTGTTCGCGCATTCTTCTAGCTTGTAAGGGGTATGGTGATAGTCAGCATTTGATTGTTTCACATGAGCTTTGGTTGTGTCACGATCGTTAGTCACGTGACCACAGCAAAAATTCTGAATTTTGTTTGGCTTCTTTGGCCTTTAACAATATATATACAGCTATTCATGTAAAATAGGTTTACTATAACATATATGTAAAACTACTTATTTATAATAATCAAACAGTTTCGATTAATAAAATTACAAATTAAGCCTCTGGGCCAAGTCTGTACAGCAGCTCAACATGTAAAACCTGTCAAAGGCAAGAGGAGAAAGTCATCTACCCATTCACATGTGGACCAAACAAAATAAAACTAAAAGAAAGATTTAAGAAATTCCTCACAGAGGAATGTGCAGCCAGAGCAGATAGCCAAAAGCAAATAGAAAATATAAAAGATAGATGGAAACAGCTATTCAAAGCAACAATCACAACAAAAAAAGCATATAGAGCAGATAAAGTAAGATGGATTGACATCATTAGAGGAGTCATTACACACAAGATGAAGAAAACAGCAGAGGAAATCACTGGTGAGGAAAAGACTGTCAAGACAGCAATAAAAGCAGCCACAATACAGTTCTGGCAAGAGAAATGAAAGGTATGGAAGTTAAGGTGCGAACAAGTAATAGAGTGGAAAAAATCACAGGAAATCACCAGGAGAGAGAAGAGGGAAAAGGTAAAAAATCGCAAGGCAAAAGGACAGAATGACACTACACAAGAGTGCAGAAACCACCCATACGTCCAGAGACATCTTTATATAAACCTAATCAATCACAATATGGAAAACATACTTCAAAACGAATACACATCAAACTCAATTTTTTTAATAAATTTTAGTGTTAGTGGAGTCATGACACACTAACATCCACTTTACAGTGGACTGTAGCAAGTCGCAGAGTTCGATCAGATACTGAGTCATTAGTTTTTTCTCTATCTAAATATATTTTCTCACAATTCAATTTGTGTACATAGAAAAAGCAACTTGATTAAATAAAAACTACATGGCATGACTTCACCAGCTTTAAAATATATATATATATATTTACTATATTTGATTATAATTTTTATTTTGATTACTTATATTATATTTGGTCCCTGAAATAAATAATGTTATAAGTACTGCATCATTATTATCAAAAAACAAGTAAGAACATTCATGTATTTTAACTAATATCAAATACTGTATATAGCCTAAAGTGCTTTCGATCACTTGATTTATATATATTTATCAAATTCAAGATATCTTCAAGAGTCAAGTCAAATATTGAATGTATTTCGTTCTTTCAAATATATGTAATAATTCAATAATACTTAATAAATATTTAATACTTACATACAATAAAAACATTTAAGTTATATCTTTAAAATTTTATAAAAGAAATATGCACATTCTTGAATCAAAACTATAATCTTATTTAAAAATATAGCCATGAAGCACTTTTCAATTTCATCATTCTTTAAAGCAAATCTAGTGAGATACTTATAAATCAATAATGTTTTTAAATATAATTATAAAAAATATGGAAGTCAAATAATATGTTTTTATATAATTAAAATTATATTTTATCTATTGATTATCATGATATTAATAAAAATAAATCATGATTAAATATATAAATCAATCATCACATCAATATGCTATTTATTACTATATTAAGATATCAATTTTTCAATTTATTATTTATCACAAAATTCTATTTATCTAATTTATATAAAATTAAATCTATTTTTTATTGAATTATTCAGAAAACTCTTTTCCAATCACATCAAAATTGTTGAAAATTTCCTTTTATAGCAACAACCCAAAACATTGGAAAAAAAACAAATTGCTCACAATGAGCTCCCCTAACCAACATGTCAAGAAAGTCAACCAGGGCAAAAGACCCAACGGTTAACTATACAGGAGAAATGATCATTACAGGCCGTGACAAAATCTCCAAACTGCTCTTAAAAACCAAACTTGATAATAAATTCAATCCGTTAACTGGCACAAAGAAGAACTGTATAACAACTGAAAGAGAGAAAGCAAAGGAGACACCAGAGAACCCCCAGGTCAGCACACAGAATCCAAAAACTATAGAGCTAGAAATCACAGAACAAGATGAAAATCCAGAACAAGAGATGGATATCTCAGTTACTGCATCACAAGCAGAGAAAACAAACATCGTCAAAACTAGACCAATCTCATCAATGATAGTAATTTCAATATTATCAGTAACAAAAGAGGGAGAAGAGAACCCAAGAAACCAGAATAATATTACTTTGAATAGCTTCAGCTATGACAGCAACCGAGAGGAGATGACAGAAGAGACAAAACATACAAATACTCAAGAGGACCACAACATACTTCATCCAGACAAGGTGTTCATCGAACCGGAAGCAGTACCGGGCTCCTCAACTGAAGAAAAACTTAATTACATTTACAATAAATTGGGGTATCTAAAAACCCTGAAACACATTTGCACAGAGAAACCAATTGGATTATCAACACTTGCAGCTATTTTTGGAAGCTACCACGAGACCATCACCGCATGTGAGATCCAGATCACTGATAATAAAAATTCTAATTTTAGATTAGTCCCTGTAATTGGTAGTACTGAAAGCAAAAATTGTTCCATCAGAGTCTGGGACATCCCCAGGAACTTCCAAAAAATGATATCACCAATCTTTTTCAAAACAGCACACAGATCGAATATATTACACTATAAGTAGCAGAACAGGTTAAATCTGGAACAGTCCAGTTCAAAATGACAACTGCATATGAGGAACAAGTCCAAAAATGGGCCATATACATGGATATCACCTATATGAGGACATTCCCTTTGGTTAGAACTCACATTACAAGAGAGAAAAGGAACCAGTATAGTGTGACACTGGCAACCTCCCATAGAAAATCTCTGTAAAAGAACTCAAAGAAATTATCGAACAAACAGAGGCTAAAGCTATCTACCTTCCTTTAAATTAAATAAAACAAAACAAAAGGTTTGCCATTTTCTATTACAAAAACAAATAGGACCTGAATAAAGCAAAAAGAACAAACCTACAACTTCAAGATACAAACTTAATATGGATAACAAAAACAATCAGGTTGTGTTTCACCTGTGGAGGTCATGACTATGACCATACCCAATATACAATAGCAAAAGAAAGCACAATACAAAAAGAATGAACCAACAGATTCAGATAGTCAAGACTGATAGCCAGTAGTAGAAGAGAATCCTCAACACCTACCAAGATAGAAGACCAACAGCGAGACCTTCCACCATGAGACATATATATGCCAGCATAACCAGAGGAACTTACATAACAACAGACACAAGCAAATATTAGAAATCCTCAAACAACTACAAGCTGACATGTGATAATTAAATATCAGATACACATGCTAGACAAAAGAATCACAGCCATCGAAGAAGGCCCTCACATCAAAGCCAAGGGACCAGCAATCATAGACTTGCCTATACAAAATGAGCCATCTTCAGGAAGCTCAAGTTTTAGAACTCCATCACCAAAAAGAATGGATATTAGACAACAACAAGAAATAATAAATAAAAAAATCAACTAAATGGAATCGACAATAGTATCAACAATGAAGAAAATAATGGATTGCCTGAATACATCCATCAATGAAATATAGTATTCTGAATCGATCCCTTCTTTCCTCCTAAACAACTATGATTAGGAAATCCCCAGATAACAGAGTCTACAACAGGAAAAACAAAGAAATATTCAAAATCAACAAGACATATAACATTTAGAAAATAGGAACCTTAAATGTAAGAGTAATCAACATGAAACAGACAAGTTAGCAATACTAGAGTACAGTCAGGAACAGCAGATAGATATATTGGAAATCACAGAAACCTGGCTACCAGGAAATCAAAAATGGCATGATGAAGAAGGAAGGTACCAGATATGGACAACGACATCAACACAACAGATACATGGAACAGGAGTTAATATACTAATTAAGGAAGAATAGGCCATGTATATTTTCAAGTTCGAGGAATGTATCAACTGAGATATCATGATAGAGTTTACATTCAGTGGACATATTCAGTACAGGATCATAATCTTATACAACATATTAGATGCATCAAACAGGAAAGACAGAAACAAATTGCTATAGTGGTGCAAAACAAATATTAGTGAAGCAAAAAGCAACAATATGTATATTATAGTAATGGAAGACTTCAATGAAGTAGTGGATCACCAAAAGAACTGCACATCAGAGAAAAGTAGAGAGAATAAACCTCGACATATTATTGATACATTAGTGGCATTCAATATAGTAGACACATATAGACAGGTGCACCCTTCAGAAACAATCTATACATACAATATATATAAATCAAACTACGGTAGTAGACTGGACTATATATGGGTATTGAACCCACTACAGTTACACATAATCAATACCGACCATATAGAGGTAGAAACAGTAGTTAGAAGTGATCACAAGATGGTAGTCACACACCTCAGCACACCACACACCTCATGGAGTAAACTATTAAACAGAAAAAATAATAAACAAAATATTATTGACTATGTGAACTCAAGTTCCAAACAATAGGCAAACTTCACAAGGAAAATGGAATAAAGTTCAAAGAGCTTCCTTTAAGACATCCCCAAAATTACAGAGGACATATGAAAACATTTTAAAGAATTATTAAAAACAGTAGCAAAAACCTCCTTGAGAAAGAAGTGCAGGAGGAATAATACTGACACAATGCATAAATCCAAGTACAAAAAATTCATGGAAAAACCACTCAAGATCGGTAGCCTTTACAGAAAATGTACATCCTGGTTAGTAAACCCAGACATGTACATGACTACGACAGAAGCACAAATTATGGACTTGGTAAAGAAAATCAACGTACTACATACAATTCTGACAGAACCTCCGCTCTCCTAGAATAAATACGACAGGCTATAAAGAAGACCTTTACAATTGGCTAATAGAGACAAAGGAAATCTGGAAAATAGAAACCAATATAACAAAGGTTACGATCGAAATAAAAAAGGGAAGGACAATTCAAAAACATATAGAACAAAGATACAAAAACTTAGAGGAATACCCAAAGAAAATGATTAACAGTATCTTAGAGTGACACCCTAGAGTTATCAATACACAAAGACTTATAGAGCAAAAAACACCAGACGAAGTTGAAATAATCATAAACCCAGCAATAATCAAAGACAAAATGAGAAAACACTTTCAGGAATGAATGAGACCCAGACAAATACTTAATATAAAGGACTTTCCACATTGGACGAAACAATATAGATCCAAAAAAATGATCTAGAAGAGCTGATTCAATGATGTATTGCTTCTAATAAACACATTGGAAATAAGGAGGACAATCCAAGGGAAAAAAAAATGCAGCACTTCAGGTCCTTCAGAAATCCCATATATATTTCTCAAAAACTTAGGAAAGGAAGGGATAAAGCTTCTGGAGAGGCTTTTTAATGAAATCTTAAAAACAAGTATGGTTCCAGATGACTGGAAAAAAGGAAAAATATATCCAATATCCAAGCCCAAGAATTGGATGGAAAACATTAACATCACCCACCCTATCACACTACTTGAAACAACAAGGAAGATCTTTATGAGCATCTTGAATAAAAGACTCGTGACCATATACACTAAATATGAGATACTATACATTAATAACTTGGCAGGACTACCAGGAGGAAGCACATATAAACCAATCCATATCCTCAACAATGTTATGGAGGAGGCTAGAGAATTCAAAAAAGAGGTCTGGATCTTTAGTCAAGACATAAGCAAGGCATTTGACTCAATAAATAAGGACATGCTAGCCTTGACCCTCAGAAGGATTCAGACACTAGAAAAGATATTCAAGATACTAAACAATACATTAGAAAATAGAAACAACAGAGTAATCATAGCACATGATCTAACAGAGAAATACCAGGTGCATGATAAAATAGATTAAGGAGATACTATCACTCCCTTCCTCTGGAAAGTAAATTATGACTCACTGCTACAAGAAATCCAAGACAATCATATAGGATACACAATGAAAACAGAAGTTTTATTGGACTTAACAGTAATGAGTCAACAGGAAATAGTGAATAAAAGAATAATGCAAACAACCATTACAGCCAGAGCATATATGGATGACACTACATGGTTCGCAAATAGCAGATCAAATATGCAAGAAATAATCAACAAGGCCTCAGAATTTCTAAGGATAAATGATATACAAGTCAATAGCGAGAAATCATCCTTAATCTGCATAAATATGCCCCAAGAACAAAGAAAAACAAGTATACAGCACAATGGAACACAAATTCTGCCCTTGCAATGAGATGAAGCAACAAGAATATTGGAGGTTTGGATAACAGAATATGGGAAAAAAGCCAGACAGAAAAACATTATTAGAGACAAAGTAGACATCACAACCAGAATGCTTGCCTGGAAGAAAATCACTGACAAGCAAACATGCTATATCATCAATTAGGCCCTCTTTCCAGCAATTTAATATCTTTTCAATGATCTTGTCCTGTCAGAAAAGAATGTGACGAGATAAGCAATAAAATAAACAAGACATTCAAGTATAAGGCTGACTTATCTTCAACAACTCCAAACTGTATTCTATATGCTGACTTCAGCTACAAACTGTTCAATTTATGGGATAGGCAAATCCTTATACATGGGAAAAACCTAACCAATAGACTTAACAGTTATAACCTAGCGGATATCACTACACAGATCAGACTTCAACAACTTCAAAACAACTACTGGTCAAATACATCTATACTGACGAATAAGCTTCCCTTCTGAACCAGGAGAAGGAACAACCTAATAAATGATATCTTGAATATGCTCAAATTACAAGGAATCACAATGGCACCAATAGAACATATTTGGTTTAGAAAATCAGTCAAAAATGAGGGTAAGGCAATTCAAGAAATAGTTACAGAGGAATGTTATAACAAAAACAGAGTGGCTCTTAAAGGTAGAAGAATAATGTTTAGAGACCAACTCTTGAACGACAGCAAAACAAGAGTCTTAACAAGGCAACAAATAAGGATGAAGTTGGGAAACAAGGCAGGACCCCCAATTGGTACAAAGACCTGTAAGAACTAATACTTCAAACACAGCCAAAGGTAGAAACGAAGGGAAAAGAACTATCCATCAAAAGATACAAGGACAACAGCAGCTCCTCCACTAACAGATTCTGATCAGTCACTCCTGTCCTTCTAATGCAACACCAATCAACTATTAAATGGCTGGCAACAAAAAAGAATGGAGAAACAATAGTAACAAAAAAGAAGAAGCAACTAGACAATCAAAAGATAGTGGTAAACTATATAATTAGGAATGAGGAAACATCTCCAATGTTCAAATGCAAAGGCTGTCCATTTAACAACCAAGAACTCAGGAAGAACTATAAGGACCAATAGCAATGCATAATGGAGCAGCTTTTGACCCACTCAGTAAATATCAAGATCTAAAAGAGCAGGACTGGAATCTTCTCAAGAAATCAAGAAACTGACACTAAACAATCTCCACTCAACAGACTACAATTATTCCCCCAAGGAATCAAAATACCAATAAGAGAAATCAATATACAGTTTCCAAACTTAGACATGTCTAGCATAAATCTGGACCTCCAATCAATGACAAAAGCTCTTATAGAAAGAAAGATAAAAGCTTCAACCAAGGTGATTCAGAAGCTATAACAAATCACAAAGAAACTAGCATCAGAGGACAATACCCATTTCTAACAGATGGCTCTTTCACTAGATGCACAACAAAGATTAGGATGGGAATCGGCTGGATGGCCCAAACGAAGTCAGGCCAGAAAATCACAATCTTCTAGGCAGAAACTCAAGACATTCCATCATCCACCAGAGCAGAACTGATAGCAATACTTACAGCAATCTGCACAATCAGCCTCAACAAAAGGATCAACATCCTAACAGATAGCCAAGGTGCCATCATCACAATAAATAAAGCACCACAAAAGGACTGAACTAAGAAACAGAAACCAGAGAGCCCTAACAGAATTCTAATTGATACAATCAGAAAAATTATCACAATACAGCATATCAAAATTCAGTGGACAAAAATAAAAGGCCACTCAGGAAACAAAGGAAACGAACAAGTAGACAAACTAGTAGCCACCATACTTACTGACAGCTTCAAGGATATTATAAAAATTCAAGAACTACAGATCACAAGCAGCAACACAATATTAAGATGGGACCAGTCCTTTGTGGATCCCCCCTTTAAAACAATAGGCAAGACCCTCTTAAAAACAAAATGAGCCAGTAAATGTAAGACACTACAATGAAACCAAACATGGTTAATAAGACAAAAAAGCAAGGAGATAAACTGGGAACTAACTATGCAAACCCTGATACTATCCAAAATCTCCTTCTTCCAGACTAACCTAGAAGACTAGAACTTTCTGATAGAAAACATGGTTCAACAAACATCCCACAATAGCAAACATGAAACATGCAAATCATGGATATACAAGTCAGCAAAATATGTAATCTGTGGAAGACAGGAAGAAAGAGATCTACATTCTTTCACTTGTGGATTCAACAAACAAGGCTAATCAAGAAACTCGCAAAACTCCTGACACAAAAATGTGCATCAAGAACCAATGGCAACAAATAGTCACAATCTATTTAAAGCAGATGCAAACATTTTCTCAAACTAGACAAAAGAAAAGGAAGCCGGGAAACAGTAGAACCAATGAACGTAATCAGAGGAGTCATCATACACAAAATGATTTGGGTAGCAGAAGAAATTACAGAAGATGAAAAGGAAGCCAAAGCTGCAGTAAAAAAGGTGACAGTACAACTCTGGCAAGAGAAAAGAAGTATTTGGAGGCTAAGATGTGACTTGGTCCTAAAATGGGAAAAGATATAGGGTATATCTAGGAAAATGAAAAGTGAATGAATAGGAAACAACACCAAAACACCCAGAAAAGAAGCCTCATAGAATGAAGGAAACAAGGCAGATGCCAGCAGAAATTTATACATAGTACTAATAAATTATAGCATGAGAGACATACTACAAAACAGTTTCAGTATTAACTCTTTCTTTTATATAAATATCAGTGTTATTGGAGTCATGACACACTAACATTCACCAAAATAATGAACTGCAGCAAGTTACAGGGTTTGTGAGATACTGAATCATTAGTTTTTTTCCTAATATAAATGTATTTTCTCGCAATTCAATTTGTGTATATAAGAGAATATTAATGTTTAAATAAAAACTACATGGCATGACTTTGCCAGCTTTAAAAAAAAAAAAAATCTATTTTTTTATTCATCTTTCAAATTTGCTTCTTAATGACCTCAATCTGTTAAATTTTTTTATTAAAATCTTTGAAAATTTCATTTTATTATCTCATTTCTATAAACTTTATCTTTTTCTTTCCATCTCCATCATATCACATTATTGTTTTTCTTTTATCATTTTTACATATGTCTTGATTTAATTACAATTTCAAAATAAAAATACATACAAATTCTGTTGCCAATAGAAGAATCATTTAACTTATGTTGAGCATATTCACTCAATCTAATATTTGAATCAAAAAATCCCACAAATATTTTTGGTTTCTTCAAAATAATATTCAAGAATTTATAAATATCTTTAATTATAATTTTATTTTTTGAATTTATATTAAAACGATTGAGTTGTAAAGTAAATATATATTGGATCAATACAATATCTATATGAGGCAATTATGTGATTAATACTACATGGAAATTATGTTCTGTAAACCAAAGTATATTCAGAATTATTGTGAGCCTATCATTTCACTATTCACAGTATAACTTACATATTGGATTATCAAATGATTATTGCAAATTCTTACTCAAAGAAGCATTACTAGAAACACATACTTAATAAGTAAAAATTACCACCACTTGCTTTGAATCAAAAAGAATAAACATCAATATTGACCATGTACACCCATATTATCGACAGAAATATGTTACACATTACTATTATTGATATATACTAAAGTCTTGTTAATACATGATATGATTTTATTCTTCATGAGAAATTGATTCAAACAAATCTACCTTCCATTTATTGATTATTCGACTGCCCAATGGTTCCAAAAAATCTTCAAATATCTTGATATCATAATAACTATATTAGAATTTATTTGGAAGCACGTGTTTAATGAGAGGATCGAGATCATTAAAAGTAAGCCGTAAATTCTGAATAATAGGTTAAAATTTATTAAGATAATAACTGGAAATGAGCCCATTTCTTTGGCAATTTTTTTACGGATTGTAGTTCTTGAATTAGTACAAACAATTATCGGCAGAACTTCGCAAGGAATGGATTTGGTTTTATGCTACTACATAACCCTCGAGTCCCTACAAAATTCTCAAATAATTTATTAGATATAGATCCTTAGAATTATCATTATATTATCATATACAAGACCGGATATGTTCTATAAAATAATTTGGACAGAGATAGAGCTTTATAAAGAGCAATCTTGCAATTTAAATGCGAGCATCAAACTGTTAATTAATGAAGTTAATTGAAAATTTCATCATGATAATTATCTATATAACCCGGTAGTAAATCGCGTAAAATATAAAATGGGAAAAGAAAATGATAATATAAAATTGCAGGAAGAATCTGGACTTTAGATATTATAGCGGATAAATTAACTTGTCCAATAATGAAGGAGATTACTGGATATAAAAATATTCTAGAGTGTGGCACTCGATTAGTAAATCTGCAATTAATGAACAGGAATGTCTACACTAATTATGAAAAAAGATATTTTAAAAGGTATTTGCAAACGACTAGACATAGCTGGATATTTCGGTACATCCAATGAATTAGCCATATGCCACCAGATTCTGAACTTAAATTTAAGGATGAATTGTTTTTAAAATTTAATAATTCACGTGTTTTTGAGATACCAGATTCAAATAGAATTCCAAATCCAAAAAAAAAATAGATTATACATACCGTCAAGCAGTTGTAGCCAAAAATCAGATGAACTATTTAGAAGCTGTTATGTGGTATAAACGTGCGCTGGAAAAATATCCAGATAATTTTTCGATTAGATGCAAGAGAGCAAACAATTCGGAAAGGCTAAGTTTATATTCAAAGGCACTTGATGATCTAGAAAATGTAACTAGTTGAAACAAAAAGAGCTGTTAGCCTACACGTATTTCCAGAAGTCAAATCTATTATCATATCTCAAATTTGATAAAGCATTAAACGACATCAAGGAAGTACTGAAAATCGAACCTAACAATTTAACAGCATTTATTGCTTGTGGAAATATATATTTTCACTCAAAAAATATGGAAATCCTTAAATATTTATAGACGAGCCAATATTTAATTTTTTTTTAGAAAATAATTTTATTTTTAATAAATATTCTAAAAAATAGCAAAAATATTTATTGCTATTTTGTATAATTATCTTTTCATTAATAATACAATTGATTTTCTTATTGTTTTATATATTTTTATAAACTTATTCGGATGTTTTATTTTAAGTTTCTAATAAATAATTACAGAGAGTTTCTTTGTTCTTTATTTTGATATCTGAATTATTGACTATTCTTTTATATTACTTCAGATATTTCCCATTTGTTTTAAGTCTATAGATTGTAATGATCAGAAAATAATTTTTAATTTTATTATTTTTAACCAGTTTCGAACTATATTTTCCTTATGTTTAATATTGTTGTAATGTTGAAAAATAATATATTATTCATATTAAATTATAAAATTCAAATCAATGCAATAATTATTCTTTAAAATTTGTTAATAGGATTTATAATTATGATTTATTCAATATTTAATAATGTATTGTAGTAAGTAAAACATTTAATAAATTAATTAATATTATCCTTATAAGATTAGATTATAGAAATTATAAGTTAATCTTTTAAAAGTATTATAAATAATTTCTAGAAATATTAGTATCTTTTAATTTTTAATAATTGATATCAAGTCCCATCAAATTAGATTAAAATATTCTAGAATTATGTAGTTCGATATTACGCATCTTTATAAATTTAAATAATTTTTTTTTTGTTTCTTGCTCGACAAAGAATTTTTGCACTATGCATTTGCTTTAAATATATTTTTCTTAAGATTTCATTGAATTATGCTAACACTAATATATGTATTTTGCGTTCTTCATTTATAATTTTTCTAATGATAATGTGTTCCTCAAATAAAGTAAGCTTTGATAGGCAACCAGGAATAGGTTATTTCTAATTTGTTTTATTAAGATATTAAGGTGAGATAGTAAATATTGTCACGACTTTTAGCTACTATCTGACATAAAATATAACTTTCTAGCAAGATAATAATTCATACTCTTTTTCCATAGATAGCTGTTTTGCATACATATGCAAGAATTTAAAAAAATACCCATTTTTATATTTTTATAAAAAAAACATGCAACAATAAATTTTAGTTATTTTTATTATAAAAATTTTTACTATATAATTACTGATATACTGCATGTACCAATAATATTAGATTATACAGTACGTACTGTATGTACAATTAATTTCGCTGTGATCTGAATTAATCTGAACAATATTTATGTGATTGAATATGTACCATGTTCTCTTTGAAAGTTACTATATTTCAAATATGTAAAAAGTAATTATCAGGAAGAATGAGATTATAAATATCACAAGAAAGAATAAGCAATGTTCATGACAAGCGCCTCAAACTTTATAGAACTCCTATGTACAATTGGTTTAAATTAAAGAAAGTTTTCTATAATATAAGAAAGACTATTTAAAGATGTAATAATTTTCTGGGATTAAAAGCGATTATCAAGAAACGCACAAAAAATTTTGCAGGATGTAAGGTGGTGGATTTACAGAATGTGTGGTGTAGCCTCATTTGTATAGGACCATGTGTAGAACAATAAGTAACAACAAAATAAAAACCGCTATACTCGTAGATAGTAAGGATAATCATTACTAAAATAATTGGATCAAATAAATGTTTTTCAGAAACTTGTCTCTTCCGACCTTTTTGTTTTTGTTTGTGTTTTTAGTGTCCTGCACCACATACATCCGCAGGTTACGCAGATTCGCCATTAACCCGCAACAGTATGTTCTAAGTTCTCTTTCATTATGTGTTGGAGCACGATGGAATAAAAATTTTGACAAGGACCTATAATATTAGATGACTTAACTTGCTGCAAAATATACCCAAACAAGCGAATACAAAAATAATTTAAAACATTACCAATTTCATACGTAAATACAATTATGTTATCGTTAGGTTCGACTATATTAAACTTGATTGACTAGCTAAATCTTGTATCTGTTTTCAGGAAAAAATAAAGTATTAGTACCGACAAATTTCAATTTTATCACATGCGCAATATTCTTATAATATTCATCTTCTTCGTTATTGTATTTATCTTCTCTTATTTATTTTGGGTGATATTTTGTTTCTTCAAGTATTTCTTTTGGAACAACTAGGCGACGTTGTCCAAATGAACACCATTTTTTAAATAAATCTAACTAAATTCTATTATAAATTCCTTGTTATTTTGGGAGTTTTTTTTTTTTTTTTTTTTGATTTTAGAAGTCATTTATAGTTGGTTGCACTAGACATAAAATGGCACTTTGTTATTTTTTCCGTGAACTATAATACAACGTAGAACTTTGATGACGACTATTCGTTATACGGTAGCTGTTTCTTCGATTCAGAAAATTTTTTTCCAGATTGATCTGTCCATAAGTACCCGAAACTTGTTCTAATATTTAACAAGAATAATTTTCACAATAAAACAAAGTCCGAACTATAATCATTGACAAAAATAGACAGCTGTGTGATAATGACCACGAGGACCCAAGGTCAGCACTTGGCATCTGCAGATAAATGCTCAACTCACTACATATTAAGATTCTAACCCTAAATAAGAAAAAATAATAATACGCAACGGGTATACAAGCTTATAGACTTGGGCCTCTCGCCTTATTAAAAAAGGCCAGAAATATATATGCATATGTTATCTGCAGTTACTGTGTATATCTATATCGGTAATTCCGTTATTTTCAGTTGTACTCTTGATATATTTATTGTAGCATGGATTTTGAAATACAGTATCATTATTATTTTTTGACATATATAATAAAATATCGTATAAAAGGTTTTTTTTTTTTTTTTTTTTTTTTTTTTTTTTTTTTTTTTTTTTTTTTTTTTTTTTTTTTTTTTTTTTTTTTTT
>CAJVPT010003895.1:0-14378 GCA_910592055.1 Acaulospora colombiana
TATTTGTTGAATAGTGAAATTATTCTCTTTGCAGTTTATCTCTTCTATGCATTTTAGGACATCCTCTTCTTCTTGTATCCAAAAGGTCAACTATTCGTTTCCATTAATAAATTCTTTCTTTAAGAGGTGTCTTTTTCTCTGTGGTGGTTTCAAGGTATTGCTTAGGTAGACCTTGGCTTCTTCTTCTATTTCCTCTGGAATATTGGCTGTCATGACACTGAATCTATATATTTCTTCTTTTCCTATAAAATATGGGTTTGTCGATGAGGCGAAGTCCCTATTTCTCATGTCATATGAGCTATAATCACTAATATTTTTGCCTTTTATTTTCTCTTGAAACCTTTGTATTTCAGCCTCTTCTTGTTTATGATCACTGGTCATTGTGATTTCATTATCTATTATTGACTCAGAATCTACATGTTCTGTGATCTCCATCGGTTGACTTTTTGGCTCCTATGGATCACTTGTATTCTTAATAATTTCTATGAATTTATCTTCTATATAAGGTTGTAGAAGATCTTCTTCTTTTTCCTTTCCTTGTTTTCAGAAGTATAGGATATGTTGAGTAAGGATCCGTTCCTTATGGAATATTGTTTTGTCTATCCTAAGATGTTAGCAATAATCTATCTAGAATAGTAAAAGTCTCTGAAGCAGGTGTTGTTTCTTCTTTTGGATCTTCTTCTTTTTGTCTTATCAATTGTTAGGATGTTTATAGTTCTGAGGTTTCATCGTGCTTTCTTGAAAGCTTAATTAAAGTATTCAAGATATCTTTCTCCCTTTTGTTTACTATATGAAGAATACATTGTACCCTATCCATGTTGGCTATGTCACATGATTATTGAATGAGTCATGCTTCGTGGATTAACTTTTGTTTATTTGTTTACTTATTCAAATAGTATTACTGGGGTTTCCTAATATATCTGTTGTGCTAGTAGATCAGTTGTGGGATAAACACGTGTTACAGATTGTTTATCTATTTATTTGTTGATTTCAGTAACATATGTGCTGGTTTTATTAAGGGATAAATCAAATATGAGAAACATGTTTTGTGATTAACTAGAACACATGTTGAGCTTGTTTATTTATTTAGAGACATGTCACATAATCTGCTATTATGTCTTTATTGTCTAAAGGGACATGTTCGTATTCACGTTATATGTTAGTTATTTATGTGTTGCTAATGTGTTGTTACTGATAATCACTAGCTGTTGCTCTTGGGTTCCTGACATCCTTTTGGGTCTTGCAAATTTTAAGTTTTGACTGATTTACCGGTTGAGATTACTATATTGCCAGGTTTCTTCTAATATCTAGAAAGGTGTAAATCTGTACTAGCCTGGTTGGAAGCTAGGAGAGTTGATGCTGGGTCCCTTGGCCTTACTGTGATTCAGATTTACTTTTGTTTTCCCTTTTTCTCAAAAGTTGATAGATAAAGTACTAATGTTATTATTATGTACTCTTTTCCTGGCGGCTTGTTTATAGAGCTTTATATGTTGCTCCAAGTGGGGTAATGTGGTTGTATTTCTCTTTATTGTGTTTGCTGAGCTTGGAATGTGTTATCCTTTTTTCTCTAAACAATTATCAAAAAAGGAAATTTTTAGAAAAATAGTGGATCGCGGAAAGAGTTTTTTTTTTTTTAACTATAAGCTTTTTTAATCTATTTTCTTGCATTATCTTGATTATAGATAGGTACTATCTTGGAATAGATCCTTTACTTGTTTTCTATAGCAGTTGAAGCATTCACCAGTTTTATAATTCTCTTGCTTCATGGACAACTAGCTGGTCTATATATATTAGTTTATTGTTTCTAAGTGATAGAATTGCTTTCTTGTATTCTTCTATCAGCAGATATTCTTTAATTGAACTATTTCCTTAATTTCATTCAAAAATGTCATTCTATTTCCAGCTTTGAAATATTATGCCTATGTCCTTAGTCAGCTTTAGTACTTGCAGGAAGAAGTTGTTTTTTCCTAGAATATTGTTTAGTGAGTTACATGTAAACATGTTAATAGGCTTCCAGTATCTAACTTGTGCTTGCTTGAGTCTAATAATTGTTGTGGTTCTGGCTAGTCTTGAATTAGTTAATCTATTGCACAATCCTATTATCTGACTTTCTTTCTATAACATTCAAACACTCTTTAAGTTATGAATCTTGAGATGATGTATTACACTATTGGATATTAATTGGCATAATATGGCCTTATTTTTTAACAGTTTTCTGTATGTCATTGTTAAGGTGTTACATATCTTCCAAGATAGTATACTGTGTTGTATTTTGAATTTGATTCTTGGTATTAGTATTCTATTCAAAATGTAAAGAGCTTGTTTATCTATTAGCTTTTTATTCTTCAAAGCTCTGGTAATCACATTAATTTCCTTAAACACCCATTATTTGAGCTCAATGTCTGTTTTTTGATTGCCTGTCCAAATCCCTAGGAACCTTGCTTGTTTGGTTCTATCCAATTCTCTCACTACTTCTTTATTGACTTCTGCTTGGACTTCTTCCAGATACTGGTTTGGGTTGTTAATAATAACTAGAACTGATTTATTACTATTAATCTGTGAGTCATTTGCTTTATAAAATATTCTTGCTTCTTCTAATATTCTTTTCATATCTTCATTTGATCAAGCTATCCATGTAGTATCATTCATAAAGGCTATTGCTGCATGTTGTGACTCTAACTTTCTATTAATATTTTTTTTCAAATCTGGGTTCTATGTAACTGATATTTTATATTCTTTTGCTTCATCATTTTGGATTCTATATAGTAGAGAATCATAAAATATTCTCCACATTAAAGGTGAAATAGATTTTCCTTGATCTATTCTATCTCCTGTAATAATAGCTTCTGTTAGGTCTTTCTTATATATTACCTTAAACTTATTATTGTAAAATAGACCCATTATAATTCAAATAAAACCTTCTGGAATTTTGATTCTTTTTATGGCCTTGACTAGCATATTTAGATTAATTGTATCATATGTTTTTGTTGTATCTTGGAAAAGAATTCATAACTTCTTTTTGTTTTCTCTTGCTTCTTTACAGATATTATTAAGAATTTGTATTGGTTTAGCCATACTTTCTCCTGGTAATCTTGTATAGTTAGGTCTTCTCAGGATATTATTGCTCTTATAGATATTTCCTAGTCTATTTGTGAGAATCTTGGTGAAACACTTTCGTGTAGCTTCTAGCAGTACTATTGGTCTTGTGTTAGTGAGCTCACACTTCCATGGCTTTGGTTTTGCTATTGGATAAATATGACATTACTTCCATCCGTATAGTGTAACCTTCCATTTTAAAAAACAATTCAGCATCTTTTTCAGATAAAGTTTTCCTTCTGAATCTAATCTTTTTAACATTTCATAATTAATTTGTGATTTTCTTGAAGCTTTATTATTTGAAAATGCTCATAGTGTTTTATCTAGTTCTTCTTGAGAAATTGGCTTTAAGAGATCCTTATACCATTTTTCTTTAATATAGCTTCTGGGACTGTATTCTTTTTTCCAGTCTTTTGTTAGACCATTGAAGTCAGCATCTCAAGTTCTGAATGCTTCTTGATGATATTGTCTTATTTTTTTCTCTATATATCTTTTCTAGTTATTATGTAATCGTTTTCCCCATTTTTGACTTTGACTTTATCCAACACTATTTTAATTCACTCCCTATCTATCAAAGAGTTTACCATTCTTCTTTGATTATTTCACAAATTATTGCACCTTTGTTCTAGGGCCTTTTTAATAACATCTTTTGTTTGTCTTACCTCTATATTCTGGCAGGTTAACTTTAGGCCTTCTATTGCATCACTTATTTCTTTTTTCAAAAGTGTTCATGATATATTTGAAATGCTATATTGAATACAATGGTTTTTAATTTGATGATTGGGGGTGTATGCTATATTGTGTTTCTTAATCGCTACACTAAGGGCCTGTAGCTTTTTTGGTTTTTGTGAGGTTTGTGCTTTCTTGAGAAGTGTTTTAAGTTGAAAAGCTTGTCTATATTTGATATATTCTGGGCCATGTTTGTAGTGTTTTTCTTGGATTATAGATATCTTCTTACTGGTCAGCTTATTGTATATTGCCTTATATATTTGTTCCTCAAAAACTCTCCATATTGTGTTCACATGAGTTTCTCTTCTACTCTCTTCTGGCTCTTCTTTTAATAAAGGCTCTAGCATTATTTGAAACTTATGATTTACACTTTTTCTAAATGCTTGCCATTGTTCTATTGTTGATTCTTTAATATTAATTTTTCTTTCATTTTTTATAGTAGATCAGTTAATGCCATCTCTTGAAAACAGATTGTCATCATGTAATGTTATCACAAGCATTGTATAGTCACTGCCTGTTATTTTTTCCATACTTTGATTGTCAAAACATAATAATAGAAATTTTGTGAGGCTCTGTGATATTCATATAAAATCTATTCGGCTACTGCTAGTAGTATCCCATCTTATTGGAGTTTTGTTTTTTCTTTCCTATATTGCTTGTATATCTATAAAATCACATTCATCTAGAGAATTAAATAGTTGGATTTCTGGATGTTAAGATAGTTTGAATGTTGCCCTGGAAGTGAATACTCTATCTTCTGCAAGGTTATATACAGCATTGAAGTCTCCCATAATTATTATATAAAAATTCTATCTATACTTTTCTTTGATAAAGTTTTGTACTTTCTCTTGTACCCTATTACTTTGTTATTTGTTAGAGGAAATGTAAATTTGAATAATGCATAACTTGTTTCTTCTTATGAGCATGTTGACTACTATCATGTGCCCTTCAGTCTCTTATACCGATGCTATTTTCTTTTTCAGATTTTTTCTTACCAATAAGCTAACTCTTGCATTATAGGAAGTGTTTTTGTTGATACTGTGGAAGTGTTTATATATCCCTTGATTTTGAAAGGCCCATTTTGCCTTTGTTTTGATTAGCTTTGTTTCACATAGACCCATAATTCCAATTCATTGCTCTAGTATTTTTTCTATAAGGTTATGTTAATTTGTTTTATTGATAATATCTCTAACATTGTGTGTTCCAATTCTTATTACTTTCTTTTCAATATTTCCATCTTCTTGTTTTTCTTTTCTTAGTGGTATTTTCCTATTTATGAATACAGTTTTTTCTATTTGGAGAAAAGTTTCAAGGTCTTGATTATACTACTTATCCTTCATACTAATTTGCTTCTCCTATTATGCTTTGCCCTTATTAGTTTTTTGAATGTTGGGAATAGTGGGTAGATATTTCTTATCCTTCTGTAATTGGACTAGGGCTCCTTTTAAGAGCGGTTGTCCCTCTATCTAAGTGGACTTTTTTCTAGTTTGTCAATTCTTTTGCCAAATTTTTCAATTAATTTGCATAATTGAGATACTTCAGATTCTTGGCTTGAATTTGATTGGGAGCTTCTGGTTTTGTGTCTTGTTATTTATCTCTCTTGTTAACTAGTGTTGATGTTACTATTTTCTTCTTCTTCTTGACTTTGCATCTCTCTATATAAAACATGACTTCTTCTTCTTCTTCTTAAAGGTTCTCTATTGCTATCTGTAGCTAATAGATCTGGTTTTAATATATGTCTATTAGTTCTTACATGGTGATTCCTACTATTTCCAATACCTATTGTTGCCATACTCTGATATTCTATCTCAATATGATCATCTGTTTCCTTTCTATGAATCTTGTATCTCTATTTTTTTTCTCTTTCAATAGGATCATTCAGGATATCTGATTCATATGAATTTTTTGAATCGATAGACATTCTATGTTGTTGCTGGTAAAGATTTTTCACATTCCATACTAGTCTTTGATTTTCAATAATGATTTGTTGCTGAAGTGCCTCTTTTAAGTCTTTCTTATTTTCAAAGTATATTACTGCATAATCTTCTGGTATTAGAGTAATTTTATTTCTTGGTATATAAGAGGCTTTTGCTTTTGTCTGACTGAGTGATTCAGATATCAGTTCTATAGATCTTCCCTTTACCCCATACAGTCTTAAGGAGTGACGCTTTCTTTCTTTAAGTATTTGGGTTACTTCTTAATTATCTAGCTCTTTTTGAGCTATTACTGATCTTACTTGATTGGCTTTAATCTTGAGTACTCAATGTTGTTCCAATTTAGCATGCTTATGATATGTAAAGAGGTGGATTCTAAATCTTTTTTGGTAAAAGGCCATACAATATTCATGAATATTGACTATTTCTTCATATTCTTCCATCATTTTTCTGATTGATTGTTTATTAACTTTGTGTTCTGTATCTACCAATTTAATATACTTTGATCTGTTTTTTACTGAAGGAAAGCTTTCTGGCTTGAAAAATCTTTTGTTTAGAGCATATTTTTGGAAGGCTAAATATGTACTTCTATTTTGATCTATTCTTCTAATGGAGAAGTTTTCCTCTTCTTTTTTATTAATTGATTCTAAACATCATGTTGCATCCTCCTTTTCATCAATACCAAAAGTGATTTATTAATTGCCATTGATGAATTTGGTCTTGAAGGGATTTTGTCTCTTAGGAATACTTAGAGTTCCTTTGAGATATTTGATTCTTTCTTTTTTGTTGTCTCCTAGTAGTGTAGCCTGAAGCGCTCCCAATTTAATTATACCTCTTTGTTTGATGAAATAGTGATTGATTGTGGAACCTTATATTTTGTTATGTGTATTGTAAAAAACATTCTCTATAATACAAATTCCTTGAACTGTTTCTTTAATCACTTCTGCTTCTATCAGTTCTAATATATTTTGATCTTTCATTTCAACTTCATTAATTAATTGGAGTTTCTCAGTTTCTGTAAAAGTTAATTGAATATTTATTGGGATATTATCTGTTTTTTTAGATTCTTTTATATCATGATTTGCGATATAATTTCTTGCCTTGTTTGTTAAAATGTTACATACTTTTTTTTTCAAACATAGGAGCTTCGAGGTCTTGTTTCTTGCCTTGTCCCTTTTCCTATAAAGTGAAAATATATTTTCTTAACATCTGTTCTTTTGCTAAGATTTTGGGATTTATATTTAATAGAGTGGCTAAGATATTGTCTAATATTAAGGTCACGTGAATTGTTCCTACTGGGATATATGGTTGGTCTCCTGTTATATGTCCTAGCTTATATTGAAGCATTTTTGTTTCCTATAGTTCTTGTTGAGGATCATAGTTGATAATGACATTTTCTAATACTCTAAAGATTTCTTGCTCACATCTTTCCAAAATTCTAATAATATTTTGCTCTTTTTAAGTCATATTGTCACATGTGATGGATAAACTATTACATATATTAGGTTGTTTTGATGTTTTGTTGTTTTTCTTTATGCTGATCTGTAAATAGTGTACTATATTGGATTATATAATTGGATAATCTATACCAATATATATTGTTCTTCACATGTTTCAGTCTTAATATTGATCCTGTTTATCTACACATGTATTATTTGTTTATTGCTCTTAATATGGTCCGATTGACATGTATTACTTTTATGATGTGTTGATATATCTTAAGTTGTTGTTTTGTTATAACTAAATTATATTTACTTTTATGTGTTCATGTTCGTGTAATGTAAGTTTGATAGATTAGTTGTTGTGATTGTTTACTACTAATCTTTACTATTTGATCCAAGAGATTTGAATGTCCTTCTAGATTTTTGGAGCCCTGACTTTGAACTGATTTATCGATTTGAATTATTGCTTCTTAAACTTCTCTTAGTGCCTAGAAAGGTGTTAACCTGCACTGGCCAAATTAAGAGCTCTGTGAAGTTGATGTTGAATTTCATGAAATCTACTGTGAATCAGTTTATTCTTGTTTTCTCTTCTTCCTTAAGCAAAACAAGGGTGTAAGAATATTATTATAGACTAGTAACTAGTATTGTTCCTTCCTTATTGTCAAGAGTCAAGTATATATTGTGAGGAGGGAAGTTGTTACTATTGTTATCTCTCCTTGGGGTTGTTTCTTGTGAGAAGATTTTTTATTTAGAAAATTACTATAAAAGGAAATTTTCTAAAATTTTGAGGATCAGAGGAAAGAGTTTTTTTTTTTCATATAATATAGTATATACAGTATATAGTTTACAAATTAATTTATCAAATATATATAACTAATCTAATAAAGAATTAAAAATATATATATCATAGACTTGTAAGTTAATAGTACAGTAGTAGTATTAAAAAAAAACTCTTTCTGCTAATCTCCATTTTTTCAGAAAATTTTTTTTTTTGGTAATTTTTGAAAAAAAAAAGCCAACCCAGAAAATAAGAGAAAACCAGCATCAAAAACCATTCACTTATAAGAAATACTATAGAAAAACTATAGAATTAACTAGTCACAGTACAGAAACAAGTAAGTATCTAAATCTTCTAATCTTTCTATACAAAAAAATTTTTTTTCAAGAAGAACAAACAAAGAGAAAAACTGAATCACAGTAAGCTCTTGGAAGCTCAACATCAACCTCACAAAGCTTTCAGCCAGGCCAATGCAGCTTAACATCTTTCTAGATACCAAGAGGAACCTTACAAGCAATAATTCAAATCAATAAATTAGTCTAAACTCAAATACTTATAAAATTCAGAGGGATGTTCAAGCTTCATTGACTATACAGTAAAGAAGCACATACATTACAGCAAACAAATTTCAACTAATACAATATCACGTGAATATATACACATATATTCTCTTAGGAAAACAAAATTAAAAAGACGTGTCTATATAAATAATGCTTATAGATTGTCTATGTATTTACATAAATACTTAATAACACTTATATTTTTACATGTCCATATAAACAACATTTACAGATTATCTACATATTTACAATAAACAGATCAACAATACTCATATTTTCATGTGTTTATAACAAACTAATCAATAACAATACCACCATTACCACAATAAATATGTAAAATAGAATCTAAATTTAGAACACAACAATTTTAAGGTTTTTTCATATCACCAAATTAGTAACAAGGGATAAAACAAGTTAAACCTATTAATTCATAATATATAACAAATACAACAATGTCAACAATATGAAGATTACTATAGATTACAAAGAAATGTGAATTTCATATCCTAAAAACCCTGATTAACTTATCTAATAAGTATAATCAAGAGAAAAAACTATAGGTAATATAACAATCCTCAATACAATTTCTATACAAGAAGACAACCCCAACCCAGTCCCTAATCCTACAAGATACTCAATTCTAGATAGCATTATAATAAAAATTCTCCACATTGGCCATACTACTTTCACTAAAGCTACAATCCTAAGACAATATATCTTATACTTATGGACTCAAGGACTAGAAAAAGAGGATGATTTGTTGGTTCCCTTCTTGGAAGACAAGTATATGAAACTAATAAAACAAGAAGAAAAAATATATTGGCAACAACAAACAAAGTAAGAAAACATAGCCTCATATAACCCATATTCAAGTTTGACAAAACCATCAAATAAAGAAACAATTATGGAAATTCAACCAATATACACAATAGAAATTCCCAACAATGTTAAAATAGAAATGGATAATAAAGAAATTGAGAATTGTTTAGAAATGAAGCAAATTCAAAAAGAAGTCAAAGGAAATAATATTGCAAAGTTACAATCCTATAATACTAGAAATAGATCAAAATCAACTAGTATTAATCCATTTTATATTATCAAAAATGAAGCATACAAACTGGGAATCTTAACATCCAAAATACCAGAAAAAAGTGAAAAAGAAAGAATGGCATATCTCCAAAATGCTCTCAGCTTACCAAAGGAACTTTAACTATATACAAAATAATTTCTTAATGTTAATACTTGGACAAAATTACTTTCAAAGAAAAAGAAAATGTGCTAAATTGTTTGAAGAAAGTCAACAAAAAAGAGTGTGAGAATTTCACAATAATATTCATAAGTATAGAAGAATGGAAAAAGTCAAAATTTCTACCTGATAAAAAGATCTTCAAAGAAAAAATAGAAGAAGAGAACAAAGATCTTTTTGTAACCCTAATTGATATAGATTATAGCTACTGTATACATGGCAAGAAGTTAAGGCAGCTTTACAGATATATGGAAAACTTACCAATATCCATATATACAACTACTCAAGATTACAACAAAGAATCAAGATACAAATTACTCCTCATAAACGAAACAATAAGTTAAAAGATCTATGGATAATTTCCATTAAAACAGAAGTGATTAAGGCTATTTTCACTTAATATGAACCCACTGATCAAGAAGTAGACAAAATTAATAAAGAATGCAATAGCCAGTTCTTAAGGCTATATAGAACATACAATACCTTTACAAGCTTATTAGTACATACCTTATAACAAATCAAAGTAAAAGCTTGCTATATATCTAGAAACCAATATATACTTAAAAGAAGAGGATACACAGTTATATGTTTTGCAATAGCAGAAGATCTTAATAAAGCAGTTAAACAGTACATTTTTTTATATGGATACAAACTTATATGGAGTGTTAAAGAATATTTCAAGATAAATATGCAACAATAGGATGAAACCATAGAAGAAACAAACATCTCAACACAAAAGGGATATGAAAAAGCAAAATATAGAATTAGTAGTATTCATATTAAAGAAACAGATGAATCTAGTATAGACTAATATAACAATCACTTGGGTAGAACAGATATTAGATTCAATAGAAAGCCTATATGAAGAGAAATTTTTATAGAAGAAACTAATCCTAGATATAACACAGAAAACTTTGATATAAAGTCTAAAAAAAGAAGATCAAGATTCTATAGAACAAATACAAGTAAGTCAAGACTAAGATGCAATCAATAACTAGCAACAAGAAGCAATAAAGAATCAATCAATACACAAAAGAGAAGATATAGAATATATAGTTCTAGAATCACCAATAATGTAATTACCGAATCTGAAGCAGAACAAAACCAATTGCAACAGATTCTATATAGCCTAAACAAACTAAACAGCAGAATGAGTTGTATTGAAAAAGAGATCCAACTACTCTGGATCTATAAGATGGAAAAGAGCTAATTAATCTTAAAAGTTGCATCAGTTCGAATAGAAAATATCAGTGAAGAACAAGATCTATAAGAAGAATCTAGTACTTCCTGAATCAAAAATAATTCCACATAACAACAAATACATTCTTTTCAAACAATCTCTCTATCACTATACAACACCTAAACAACCTCATCAAGTCAATCAAAATAAATACTATCAACAAGAACCTTAAAGAACAAACAATTTATTAGAATGACACATTGCAATTCACTATAGAAGAAACCATGACTATAGGGACACACAATGTAAGAGAAATAAACACAATACTGGACTAACAGTGTTTATATGATAAAATACAAGAACTAGATATAGAAATCATAGATATTAGTAAAACAAAACTAAGGAGTGAAGCAGTAGAACATGTCTTCAAGTTTCAAAAAACACATAAATTTTTCTATAGTTGTAATGATATCAAATACAGAGGATCAGGTATGGGTCTTCTTATAAACAAGATATATGAAAAAAAACTGGAATCAATTGAAAAAATAGAAGGCTATATCATAGGTGCAAACTTTCTTTCAAAAAATATAAACTATATATATATCAAATCTACTTACCATCTGAAAAGATAGAAAGTAGATGACTCCAACAAATACTGCAAAAAAAAATCTTAAACAAATAATGACAGAAATTCAAGATCATTATTATAGAAGATTTTAATGCAGTAGTAAATTCAATAACAGATCGACCCCCATCTGAAAAGAAGACAATATAGTATAAAAAAGCTGAAATTGGTATCTTTAACTTCTTAAAAGATTGGAACTTTACTGATATCCACAATATATGGGAACAAAATGAGAGTACATACATATGGTCTAATAATTATGCTTATAGCAGAATTGATTATATCTGGTTCACAACTGACATTAGTCAAGAGAATCTAAATGATTTTAAAAACATTCCAATGGAATAAGTTACAAATAGTGATCATACTTTTCTTCTAATCAAGTTAACAAATGACAATTTGTTAAAAGATAAACAGTATTCAAATCAGAAAAGAACACAAGGCAAAAAGATTTCTGATTTTGCCAACTCAACATCAATGCAATGGAAAAAATTTAAATAATGGACTGATAGAATATGACCGATTACATTTATACATTGAAAACTCAATATGGACTCAAATAAGACTAGATCAAGCATGGCAGGAACTTGAAAATATTTTCATCAAAGGTATATATAAAACTCTTAAAAAGAAAAGAATATATTCAACACCAAAAAAAATTTTTTTGATTTGCCAGTAAATAAACAAGTGTACAAAGCTTACAGAGAAGCCAATAGAGTCTACTACCTACTAAAAAAGACTTTTCACAATTGGGATTCAAACACTAGAAACAAACTTATACAAGCAATCAATAAACTCTACTCCTTATGCAAGGAAACAGAGGATTGGAATCTTATAGTTCCTCAATCCTTAGAAGAAGTCCAAGTACAGCTCAAAAATATCTCCAACATAGAATATATATTAAAAATAGCCTGTAAAAAGAAAGAGAGTATATATATCAAGAGCCAGATCAACAAAGCACTTGAAATCAGATATAAAAATCTTAAAAGTAATCAAAAATGAATATTACACTCTCTGCTAAACCAAAAAAGATCCAAAATAACCTTAGATCAAGTTAAGATCAGAAATCAAGATAAAGAAGATTATATAGCTACAAACTTACAAACAATCAAACACGTGATTGAAGACTATTACTGAAAAGCTTTCAAACAATGAAATACTAACCATGAGAGCCTTAGTCCTAAATGGAAAAGAGAGTATAAACCAAAAGATTGGATAAATCCAGTATGATATTCTCTTTTACAGAAAGAAATCACAATGGAAGAGATTAAGACAAACTAAAAAACCTTCCTAAAAAGAAAACATCTGATCCATTATACAGTATTTCAGTTATGAAATGCTCAAAAATATGGGTCCTCAAGGAAAAAAGGCTCTTAAATAACTATACGATCAGATAATTAAAGTAAGCCATATATCAAGAAAATGAAAAGAAAGTAATATCTATCCAATATTCAAGCAAAAACCATAGAACTATAGTCTAAGCAACACAAGATCCATAATATTGTTAGAGGCAGCAAGAAAATGCTTCCCCAAAATATTGACCAATAGACTTGTCAGTATATGTAAAAAGTATAAAATTTTATATAAATCTAATTTCGCAGGCTTACAAGGAGAAAGTACAGCTGAACCTATTCAACTTCTAAACAGTATTTGTGAAGAAGCCAGAGAAAAGAAAAAGGAACTATGGATCCTTTTTCAAGACACAATCAAAGCATATGATACAATTAGCCTCAATATGTTGGAAAGATCTATAAATAGAATCTAAATTCCAGCTATTAGTAGATAATTAATCATAAATCTCTTTGAAAATAGAAAATATAGAACAATTCTTCTAACAGAGCTTTCAGATCCAGTTACAGCTAGTGATGGAATAGACCAAGAAAAAACAATCTCATCTTTATTCTGGAAAATTTTTTATGACCCATTATTATGCAAAATTTAAGAAAATCCAAATTATGGATATACAATGAAAGAAGAATAGATATCAGACTTTTAAAAGCCACACCTTAAAGAAAAACTTTTTCTAAGACAAGCAGTAATAGCATATATGGATGATACTACTTGGATTGTCAAATCCAAAGCTAATATGGAATGTATCTTATAAAATGTCAGACAATTTTATCAGGCAAATGATTCATAAATAACAATGAAAAATCTATTCTTCTGACCTTCAACCAAAACAGTACAGACTCAAGTACAGTTCAGTCAGGGACAGACAAATTAATAGTCAAGAAACTAGATAAATATGATTAAGTAAGATTCCTGGATATCTGGTTAGGAAAAAGACATAACAATTGAAATACTATTAATCTACTTAAGACAGAGATTAGAACAGTAATCCAAGCAATTAGCAACAAAAGCCTAACCAAAAAACATGCAGGTATATTATCAATAAAGTTCTAATCCTTCATATAGAGTATAGAATGCAGCATATATACTTGAATGAGAAAGTTTGCAATGATCTAACAGCTATATATAGAAAAGTTTCAAAAACAAAGCCCTAATTTGTAGAACAATGTCAAATAGTTGTATACACAACAAACAAATCTATGGGCTCAAAAGTGTATGGAAAATTCAACTTGAAAGTCATATAACAACACAGTTCTATCAACTAAATAACAGTAAAACTCTAGGAATTGCAACAGTCATCTAATTTAAACAAAATCAACTCAAATACTAGAAGCCTAAAAATATACTTGATAATCCAGTAGAAGTCAAGACAATTGAGAAAGGTAACCTTGCTGCTACAACTCTGACCATAGCAAAGAAGCTACAGATTACATATAAT
>CAJVPT010003896.1:0-14378 GCA_910592055.1 Acaulospora colombiana
TAATTATTCGTTTAAGTAAGTACTAGATTGTGATATTTCAAGGAAGTATTCAGATCTTAGTTTTTGTTTATAAAAGCTTTATCATCACTTGAAAAAGTTAAAAATGAGATGAAAATTTACAATTCATATTATTTATCTTTTGATCTTTTGATATTATAGATATTTTTCTTAAGAGCCTTGAGTTTCTAAGAGACAAATATTTTTAAAATATTTTTTTAATCATCAATAATATCCTAAATATATGTGAATATAATTAATAGAAACTTGTTTATATTTTAAAAACTAATTTATTTTATAAAGAATTTGTATTATTTAAAATATAAACTTTTGATAAATATATATATATATATATTTTAACCCACAATTATGCCATGATGGCTTGTTTTTATTGAAAAATTAAAGCAAATCTACAATAATTTATAGACTCTTTTATAAAATGACTAACTTGTTTATAAAAAATACTTAATTACTTTGTATAATGGAAAATTATATTTATAGTATATTCTAAGGGCAAAGTTGCATATATTCAATAATCAAGCCAAAACCATAAAAATGTGAACTATTGAATATTAAATCTATTGTATTACTGGAAGACATAAGAAAGTGTTTTATCAAAGTTCTAACTGATAGAATAGGAAATATTCGTAAAATTAATAATATTCCCAGAGGACTCAATTATACAAAATCATCAGAAAAAATTATTGCAGAACCAATTCAAATTCTCAATAATATTTGTAAGGGTGTACAAGAAAACAAAAAAGAACTGTGAATACTTTTTTAAAATACAGTTAAAGCTTATGATATTATTAGTTTAAAAATGTTAGTAAAGGCTATGGAAAAAATCAAGACACCTAAAGGTTTTATAAAGATTATGATGAACCTTTTTAAAAATAGAAAATTCAAAGTTATATTTGAAAATGACCTTACAGAATCTATAAAAGTAGGGGATGGAATTGGTCAAGGAGAAATTATATTGCTATTAATGTAAAGAATCCTTTATGGTTCTTTATTGTGCAAAATCTAAAATGATACTAATAGAATATATAAAATATTAGCTATCTAGAATCCAGACTTTAAAGGATAAATAATCAAGAAGCTTGAGTCAAGACATGTGACCATAGCCTTAATGAATAATATAACATAGATAGCAAGATTAAGGAAAGATATAAAAAAGATTTTGGAAGTAGCAAGAATTCTTTATATAATCAATAATTTTCAAATTAATAGTAACAAATCAGTTCTAGTTACTATTAATAATTCCAATTGCTATTCAGAAAAAGTTCAAGCTGGTATAAAAAAAAAGGTAGTCAAAGAACTTGATAGTATAAAACAAGTAAAATTTTTGAGAATTTGGACAGATAACTAAAAAATCATAATTGAGCTTAAAGAAAAAATATTTAGAGAAATTCATATAGTTGCCAGAGCTCTTAAAAACAAAAGATAACAGATAAATAAGCACTTTATATTCTGAATAGAATATTAATATCAAAAATAGAATTCAAAATACAATATAGCATATTGTTATGAAATATATATAACATATTAACAATAGTATATAGAAACTCTTCAAAAATAAAAGTTTATTATGCAAATTTATATCCAATAGTATAATATATCACTTAAAAATCTATAATTTAAAGAGTATTTGGATACTATAGAAAGAAAATCAAGTAATAGAATTGTGTATCAGATTAAATAATCTTGAACTAGCAAGAATTACAATGATTATAAGACTTAAATAAACATTGAAAACTATTCAATCTATTGACTTGTAACTCATTAAATCATCTCTTATATAAAGGTAAATTCTCACTTCAAATAATAAAGCCAACTAAAAATATAGAAATAACTTTTCAAAGCTAGAAATAGTATAATATTTTTGAATAGAAAAAAGGAAATAGTTTGATTAAAGAATATATTATATCTGATAATTATAATAAAGTTATTTTATTATTATAAAACAATAAGTTGATATATATTAGGCATTAAAATTAATACACAATTTTATAAAAAACTAAAAATTTACATATACTATACATATAAAAATAATTTTTTTTTATGTAAAAAAAATTTTTATTAATCTATTTATTAGTATTTGATTACCTCTCCATTTGTATTTAATACTGCATTAACTCTTTGTGATATTGAATCTATAATATTTTGTAAAGTTGACATATTAAATTTTGATTACTCTTCTTTTAAAGCAGTTTTTAAAGCTTATTTATGATATATAAAAAATTTTCACATTTTTGAATATTGTCTTTCTATAGTTTCAAATGTTTTCTATGGAATTAAGATTAGGAAATGAAGCTGATCAAACTATTAATTTAATTTTTTTTCTCATGGACCAATTTGCGATACTTTTTGCTATATAAATCAGTGTATTGTCATATTAAAACACTAAAGGAGAACTCAATAACAGATATGCTATATCAGAAATGATATAAATTTATCTTCTAAAACCTTTAGGAAAGTTTCTGCCTTTATTTTTTCCTTTTTTTCTTTATATTTATCAAAAAATACTAATAGACCTTTTGTCTTCTTCACAAAACATCTCCAAATTATTAACTAATATCTATTATTTTTAAAAGTTGATGCCAAGCATTCAAAATTATATCTCTTGCTATTGTGATGCTATATCTTGATTTGATAGAAATGCTTTTCAATTTCTACACTAATTTTATCTAAAAAAATTATGCGTTACTAATTATACATATCTTTAGTTTTTTTTTTTTCATATCATTCTTTTTATGCAATTGTATTAGCCTCTGATATAAATGGCTTTTTACTGCTATATATAAATAAATTCCTGCATTGTGCAACAATCTGACAGTAGTTGTAAGTTGCAATTAAGCTTTAAACTATTAATAATATCTTTTAATAGCTCACGACATTTCTTGAGAGTTTTTTGAACAAATGCTTCTTTTTTTTTGTTGGATAGAATAAGTTTTTTTTCAGAATGCTAAGAATTTTCTATTTTTTTTAATCTTCTGATATCTGACAATAAATATTATTATTATTGAGAGGAAATATTTTATTTTTTTTACAACTTGTTCAGTATTCATGTTTTCAATATAAACAAGGATTCTTTTTTATCTGTAACAGTTAGTTTAGTATGAAAGCATACTATATTGAATCAATAATTATTTTTTTCATGTTTAATTAATAGTTGAAGAAGTAAACAAAAAAAAAAGGAAAATCTTAAAATATCAAAATGGGGTAAACATGATACTTTTATTTGTCCATGTGATTTTATAATTAAATTGTGCATCAATTTTGATGCTTATTATATATAGACAACTTATTGACTAAGAGACAAATAAAATTAAAAATTGGTGTATACTCTAACTTATTCAAAAAACAGATAAAGGTCCTATTTCAGAATAGTTCCAAACTATAAACAAGATACTTTCCAGAGATCTCTTGAAACAGCTTATAGAATTCTGAAAAATATATTAGATTAAATGGAAATCAATATATCCTATAGTAAGTCCTAATTATGATAGAATATAAAAAATATATGTAGTTAAGAAAAATAATAATTATTAATTAATCTGTAAAAAGCTACTATAAAAAGAGCAAAAAATAGAACAAAGATTGAATACTATAGTTGTCAGAACAATAAAAATAACCAGAAAACAAAGTTAACAAAATGTCTAGATTGTTTAAATAGTTATATTCAAAAAAACAGTTATATTATAGAAGAATATATAAAGAAAATATATACCATACTATATCATAATATAAGAAAGAGTACTAGAAGAGCTTAGTTACCAATGATTTCAAGTTTCAAGATATCTCTGGAAAAAGCAATCAAGAAAGCAATATATAATGATCAAGATCTACTAGAAGAACCTTCCTTGTAGCTTCTCTTTTAATATCTCAGAATAGATTATATAGATATAAAAAATTAGAAGAAAACAATTATCAAAGAGAATGTTAAAAAAGGAATATATCAAGACCAATTAATAAAAATACTCTAATATAATCTAGGATCTAGTCAAAAGTTAATCTTCTATTTAGATAATCCACTTATTGATTATAAAAGTAACAATATTGTATAAAAATGTGAGCAGTATAAATTTAGATAAGTAATATAGGAATAGAAAATAGATTTCAAATAAGAGTAAATAATTGATCCTTATCCACATGAGTAGAACTGACAGCAATAATTATAACACTTCTAGTAGTAACATAATTGAAATTTTTATAAATAGTCAAGTTTGTATCTCAAAATAAAAAATAATCAAGAAATATGATCCAAAAAGAATATATAAGAGATAGTTAAAGAATAAAAACTAGTTATTATAGGCATATATAATAGAATTGATCAAAAGAAAAAACTTAGATCTGAAATTTATCAAGATTAAGGTACACTTCAATTATCTCTATAATGATAAAGCAGATATTTTAGTCAAAGATATTTTCAAAATTCTTGTAATAAAATGGAAAAATCTTATTTTATACAAGATTTTTACTGAAATTCAGTAACAAGGCAAAACACTAAATAATTCCATTAAATAGTTAATTAAAAAAGTAAATAATAAAATCACAGTATATCAATAAATAGCACAAAACAGAACTGAAAAGAAGTAACACCATTATATTAAAGAATAACAAGACTATACAGTGATCTAGTATAGGAAACAATGAATGGATACACATGGAATATATCTTTCAAAGATTTACAAAGAAAAAGTTTTTTTATTAAATTGACAAATAATAAGTTACTAATACTAAGTAACCTGGCAATTAGAAGGTTAGATCTATATAAGCAAGCAAAATGTATCACATATAATTTCTGTAAAGAAGAAACAATCAATCACTTGCTAAAATATTCAACTTATAAGAAGTAGATAAAAGAAGTATGGAACAAAGACCTCAAAAGAGTTTTCAAGAACTTTAGAAACTCTTACAAAAAATAAAAAAAAAGTTGCTGAAAAGAATATAGGACTAATAGTAGACAATATAAAAGAAATGAAAGAAGTTAACAAGTGAATATTTAAACTAAGGAAACAAACTTTAACAATAAATTAGAACATATTAAGTTTTTATATAGAACTAATAAGAAGCAAACTGATTTTTGAATTAATAGATCTAAAATATTATGGTAAAAAAAAAAGAAGCAAGGAAGTGAATAAAGAAGATACAAAATATAGTATACAATCAATTTCACAAAAAAGTCTGAAATATAAGATGTACAAAGATAATATAATGAGAAAAAATATAAGAAATACAGAGAAATGATAAAATAAAAAGATCTCTTAACTCTCAAGATCATAAAACTATATTATCAAGAAGAAGAGTTCTATTATCCCAAAAAAAAAAGACTAGAAGATCAAAACTTGAAAGATATTTTATCAAGAGAGATTAGGTTCAGAAGAAAGTGATTAAGTTTTGAGTTTTATCAGAACTTAAAAAAGTGATCTGTTATAATAATCTGTAGGCAAAGATATTGGAAATTGATAGAATTTTTACTTGAACTTTTAATGAGGTGACAAATCATTTTTAAAATTGTACTTAGAGTATTAAATACAAAGATAAGTGAGCTAGTTAAATTTTTTAGCTTTAGTAATTCATATTATGTATAGTTTACAATTGTTTAATAAAGCATATATAATTAGTCTAATAGAGGATTTAAAAAAAAAAAACAATCATTTATATTTTTATTTATATTACAAATCTTTAAATATATAAATAAAAACTATTAACCATTTTTATATATCCTTGTAAAATTGAGGAAAAAAACTCTTTCCACTGATTCTCTGACCACACACAAAAAAGATGTTCGCATGAAGTTTTTATACTTCTTCGCTAATAAAGTCTTAATACTTTCATTAAAACAACTTGAAGTATGACTTCAAGAGTCATCTCTACTCTTTTCCTTTTGTTTACAAACCTCTTCACTCAAAAACTTGACTTCTAATAATCAAGAAAAGTCAAGTAACATCTTTGATACCAACGACAAGAAAGTTCCCAAAGGAAGAAGAACTGACTGTGAAGTACCTGAAGGCCTTTTTAACCTTTGAAGCGAGAGGTATATAGAGGTTTTTGATAACAGAAGGACTTATTTTTCTCCTTCCAGTTATTGTTGGGTCTCTTAGAGCTATCAATTTCATGGTTTTCTGAAGAATTTTACCTACTTCAGTTTGACCCTGAATTTTTGGTAGCACAAATCCTTACCAAAGGTGATTGGCTAACATAAAACAAGTTAGTTTTTGGAATGTAAACAAGCTTCTATTGGTCACAATCACATGTTCCAATAATGTCCTTGGTAATCAGAAAGAAGGTTCTGAAAATGATTATCCCCAAAAAGCTCAAATCCCTCAATGAAAACTTCTATGACACCAAAAGACTAAGTAATGGGTAATGTGGATTGCAAACTCCCATCTCTTACATAAGTTCCTCAAGTGATGACAAAGCTTTAATGGAAAAAAGCTGAGGTTTAAATGTTTTCCTTGAGATATCCCAATCTGGTGCTCACTTAAATGAAAGATCAGTTGAATTGACTCGTTCGATGCCACAGGTGGTGAAAAAAAAGATTTCTTCTGAGGTTCAAGTGAAGCAAGAAGACTATCCTAATCAGGCAAATCTCTTTTGAGAAGAGGTTGTTTTTATTTTTGGATTTTTTTGATGGGCCTTGAATTGTCCCCTTTTCCAAATCGTCCTTCCCCTTTCCCCTTTTAACTTAGCAATTCATTGGTTTTCAGGCAATCAACAGTGACAAACTGTTGGTAATGATTATGATAGATAGAGGTTATTACCAATCTATTAGGGGAGTGAAATATTGTTCCCAAAATCTGACTTAGAGTACTTTTGTATGAAGATGAGTTAGTTACTTTGTGAAAGTCTGTAAAATATTATAAATTCATTTTCAATTTTTCAATAAAGACACGCCATTGTGGCATAATTGCGAGTTAAAAAAAATATATATATATATATATTAATATATAGTTGCCAAAAAAAAAACTTTTTCTATAGATCCTTTTTTTTAGAAAATTTCTTTTTTAGGCAATTTTCTTCTTCATTTTTCTTTGGTTTCGTAAAGAGTTTTCCAAGTCACCATGCTACCTAAAACTCGAGCACAACATAGAATAACCTAACAACAACAACATAACACAAATATAGTTTCAAGTAACACAAGAAGTTGCATTCAAAACCAACAAAACTTTGCAATGGAAATTCAAGAAACAGAGAAAGAAGAAGTAGAAGCTATCTTCCCAGCTACTACCAATAACACTACGTATATCCCAGAAAAACAAACAGACACTATTTCAATCTCAAACAGAATATCCAATATTGAATATGATAACACAAACAATCAAAACAGCACTTCCTCTACTCCTAGAGGTTTTCCCTCTGAAACAAACTCTGAAATTAATTGATATGAAGAAACAGAGCATCAAACTCAACACCTCGACAAAGGAAAAAACAAAATAGATGACAGGGAGTCCACCGCAAGACCATTTCCAACTGACTGGCAAGTTGAATATGGAAGAAAAAGATTTAAACACACAATTTCTATCGAAGAAGTTCCTGACAGAAACAACCAGAGTAAAATCTAAAATTTAGTAAAACACCTTGCCAAATTTCAATCCTTTTTACACATCAAGATTGACAACCCATGAAATGCAAAAATGATTACTGCTTTATTTGGGGATGAGAAAGATGCAAATAAAGCTGAAAATCTCACCATCGACGATAACACTATCATCCATATGTCAACAATATCCATATATGATAGTATTACAGCCAAAAATAAAAGCATCTGAGCATGGGACATTCTGCTCAACGTCACATACAATAAGGTACGCACAGCCTTTACTAAATTTGAAGAAATTCAATCTCTCAAAATGCAAACAATCGGCATGTGATAAACAGCCACAGTGGAATACAAAAATCAAGAAGATTATGAAAAAATTTAAGCCAGATGGGCAATACCTTTCAAAGGAGACCTTATTCGCATCTACCCTTTTCTTAACACCCATCAAGTCAAAACAGAATGAGACAAATACACAATCAAACTAGCCAACCTTTCTTCAAATACTACAGGTTTTGATCTTAAAGAAATAATTGATCAAACCAAAGCCCAAACATGTTATATTTCAAGAACCTCTTAATAAAAAGATTTGCTATCCTTAACTTCAAAACAGATGAACTCCTAGAAGCTGCCAAGACCTTTTCTGCAAAACTTAAAAATACTGAACTCACATGGATTGATTCAGATACTAAAGCATGCAATCTCTGCTTCAGCACTAAACACATAATCAAAAATTGTCTGATTCAAAATAGACAACAACACTTACAAATTAAAAAACAAGAAAATGCCAGAAAATTTGAACATCTTTATAACAGATACAAACCCAGTGGATACTCCACCAACTCACAGAGACAAACCCTACAAAGATATTGCACCAAACCTTCTTTCGTCAAAATTGTAAAGCAAAGGAATACTGTTACAAACTCTATTAATATAAAGGCAACAGACCCTATCAAACATCTCACTGACAATGTTCAGAATATCTCACTGCACAACATTCCATCAGCTATTAAAGAAATTGGACAGGAGATCAAAAATATCAAATACGAACTTATCAGTATGGACAAGCGTATAGGACATCTTGAAGATGACAGTTACTATTACCATATATATGAAGCAGATTGTGAACCACAAGATGAAAGGGATGACAGATCAATTAATGAAGAAGTTATGAGTGTAACCTTCAACACCTTCAGAAAAAGAAGAGCATCAAGTCCAGTTTTAGAAATCAGACAAGATCAAGCAAAAATCTACAGACAACTTAATAGATTATTAAGCAGTATGAATACAATCACATCATCTTTCTCCGAACTGGCAGCCATCCAAGTTCCCTCCTCCAATGATGACACTTCCCAAATTCCTTCTAATCAATGAGTAATACAAATAATATCACTTCTCCTTCATAGAATATATCGAATATAGACAACTCTATTTCAAATACTTCACCTTTTATCTCTACATATATACCCCTTTGGAAAATTATCACTCACAATATTTGAGACATCTCAACAGATCTCAAAAGAAATTCTTGATTTGAACTTTGCGACATTAATAATTGGCATATTATTATTATAACAGAAACAAATGGCAGTTCACAATCCTTAAAATACTGAACACATTATAGATACAAATCTTTTTGGTTACATAAAGAAGCACAAACTCTTGGATATAGTGTTGGCATCAGTGTCACTCATCAATTAGTCCAACGAATCTTTAAACATCAGCACTACCAAGGATGACTCTTATCAGTGAATATGGCCTTCCCCAATAAACAATAAGTCAGAATTATAGGAGCATACTTTCCAGTACATAGTTTTAACAATGAAAAATTAAACACCTTTCACAAGATGAAACAAAGGATTAATGAAGCTAAAACAAAAAACTATCAGATAATAGTAGCAGGAAATTTCAATGCAGTAAGCAATCCAAGTCTAGACAAATATAGTGATTACAAAAAACATCTTTCAATCATACCCAATACTATACATATCAAATACCTATTGGAACAAGGTTTTATCAATACATACAGAGAACACAACCTATCAAGAAAAGAATTTAATTGGCAAAATAAACGAAATAAAAGCAGAATAGATCAAATATGGATCCTTCCATCTCCCATATGGTAATCAAGAGAAGCATATATCTCACATGAAATTAAAGACATTATAGGTAGCGATTACTCAGGTTCAATTGCTGAAATAGAAGCCTGGCAACTGGACAAAGTCCCCTCCAAAGCAAAACATATACCAAATCACAAATTCAATTGGAGTCATATCTCATCAGTAGCATGGGAAAAATTTGCAAACCAGATTGAAGAATTCATCATGGCTAATGATAATTCTTTTCAACATTGTAACTTGGACTATAAATGGAACAAATTCAAACATATTCTCCATAAATTAGCTAAATCATATATAACAAAAATCAAATCACACCACAAAACCTGCAATCTCAAAACTGACCAAAATTATCTCAAAACTCTTGTTCAACTACAACAACTCCAACACAAACTCACCACACAAACTTTAATCAATATCGACTCAATACTTACAACAACAAAAACATTATCAATTGAACTATATGAAGAGCTTTAACTAGTACCCCCACCAACTAATACAAATCCAGACCTAACAACATAGAAAACAATAATCCAAAACTTTACAACCAAGTTTAAAACAGCTACAAGAATCCTCACAAATATACACAAAAAGCAAACAATTAAACAATTTAGTATCAAATAACAAGTAATGTTGGAAAATCAAAAGAAGTCGATGATAAATAGCATCTTAAATAGACCTATAAGATTTATTATCTTAAATAGAATCATCATCTCTGATAATAACAATATACACATCATCACCGATTCATCAGAAATTAAAGTCAAAGCTAGAGAACACTTTGAACAATGGATCCCAAAAAGAAATATACAACCTCTGGAACAATTTCCTTTCTGGCAGGCAGTGTATGAACCACTGGAACATATAAAACAAGACTGGTATCAAGATCTACTAATACCCATAACAATCGAAGAGCTCTCAAGTACTATACAACAAAGGAACTTCAAATCAGCTCTGGGAAGGAATTCAATATCCTACAAAGCATATAAGCATTTAAAACAAGAGACCAAGAAATTTTTGCTAGGAATCTTTAATGATATACTCAAAACTGACCAAACATCAAAAGAATAAAGTAGAGGGATTGTATACCCGATACCCAAACCTAAAAATTGGAAAAACAATTTCAACATAACAAGACCTATAATATTATTGGACACTGGACATAAAATCTTCATCAAAATAATCACTGATAGACTATCCAAATGCTTTATGAATGCTTCCATCCTATCAGATCTAAACTGGGTAGGTCTTCTAGGAAACAGCACACAAGATCCCATCCATATTTTAAACTGCATTACAGAAGATGCAAAAGACAACAATAAACAGACCTAGATACTTATTCAAGACATGTTCAAAGCATATGACTTCGTTAACATTCATATGCTTAACTTGGCACTAAAATGCATCAAGCTCTCACAACCCATAATCAATATAATTTCAGCAATCATTCAAAACAGAACCAATGCAGTTATCACATGTTACGGCCTCACACAAGAATACAATGTCATGGATGGAATAGATCAAGGGGACTCCATCTCACCTCTTCTCTGGTAAATTTTTTATGATCCTCTCTTATATACCATAAACAACAACTTCAAAGGATACACTATCAAAACACCACATCTAACATCAGTAGAAAATCAACCACATATCTCATCTGTAAACATTCCAGCTAGTGCTTACATGGATGATACTACATGGATAACAGAAACTCAATCTGAGCTACAAATGATCATAAATATAGCACAACAATTTTACACAATCAATGATATAGCAGTGAATCCATATAAATCCTTTCTTCTTATAATTAATGGCAAAAACTCAGATAAAGAACAAGGGGTACAAATGCAAAATCAACATATCCTAGGCTGTGAAGACAACATTTCAGTCAGAATTTTAGGTATTTAGTATGACAACAAGGCCTCTAAACGATATCAAAAGCAACTAATTCAACACAAGCAAACTAGAGCACTTATAGGTAGCAAATGAGTGACTCACAAACAAATATGATATATCATCAATCATGTCCTCTTTCCTAGTATTGAATACCTTCTAAATGATATGGTCCTATCAGAAAACACCTACAATACATTAATGAACAAACTCACCAGCACCTTTAAACACAAACTCGGCCTAGCCAATACAATTTCCAACAATGCAATTTTTAATACCTTTAAATATAATATTTTTCATTTATGGGATCGACAAACACAACTCCACGCTACAAATTAGATCCAAAAATCAATAAACAAAATATCACAAGCACTTTAGTAATATATAGACTTCAACATCTACAAAATAAATTTTGGTCTACCAATTCTATCCTTACCCATCCAATAAAGTCAATATGTAAACCAGGAAGCAACCTAATGCATGACATTCTCTAGCTTTTGCTCAAATATGGATTTAGCTTTCAACTTCATCACAATAACAACCAAATCTCCACATTTCAAAAAATAGACACAATAATCGAGGATATCATCACCCCTATTTTTATAACAAATATCGAACTCAACTGACAAAACATAACTTAATGTTCACTAGGCAACTCTTAAATGCATAAAGAACACACTCTCTTCAATGGTGCCAGCTTATTAGATACAAAAAGAAACTGTCACCAGGAAAAACACCCAATTGGTTTCTAGAACTACAAAACCTCCTTAGAGATCCAACCATCATCATGCGATATTTCAATCCAAACACAACCAACATCTTTCTACAAAGTACCCCAGCGACAAACACAATTACCACAAAATTCCATTGGACAGTTACAATAAAAAATGATCAAATACTTATTGGCAAGAAACAAAAAAACAATTCGGACAAAACAATATCATATCAACACTATACTCTACAAAACAATAAATCTCCTTTATTCAGATGTCCAGGATGTAATATTAATGAACACACAACATACTTAAGCGCATGCATTTTCTCTTCCAAATCACAAAACACAATTATAATTCCAACAAACTTCAGTACCACATCTGTCTCACACCCTGAAAACCCCTCACAGTTACACATTAGAAGAACACGAATGTCCCTTGACTCAATACATGCAGCACTCAACTACCTAACCACTTCACCTCCAGAAGAATCAATACATATCTTCAACATAATTATACAAGACAATGATATTATACAAAGCTATATTCAACAGTATTTCAAAGAAGAACCAAGGATATTAAACAAACTGATACATATTACCACCTCTATAACGGGCAATTCTTTTCAGATTTATACAGACGGATCCAAATCAGATTGGAATAATACACCATACATAGGCATAGGATGGATCATCATTACACCTGCACAACAAGAGTTCCAATTTCAAGCACAAGTAAACAAACACCTATTATCTATCAGGACAAAGATTATAGCAATCTATATTGCATTAGTAACAATACCCACTCAATTCTCCATAGACCTCTACACTGACAGTCAAGCAGCAATATCCTGTATTAACCAATCTCTCAAACAAAAACCTAACCAAGTGATTCGTAAACACAAAAACTATAAATTACTACTAGGCATTCAAGACATATGCAAATCCAAAAACATCAACATTCGCCTGCATAAAGTTTCAGCATATACAGGAATCAAATACAATGAATTAGCAAACCAGTTGGCTAAAATCGACCCCTTCAACAATAGCATGGCTCTCAGAACTTTATAAATTGAAACATTAATATCCAACATCTCAAACATTACAATAATCCCAGTATGGAACAAGGATGTAATAGACATTCCTGTCAAAACAATATGTCAAAAACTCTCACAAGCCAAAAGTTTAGCACAATGGAGAGTTCTAAACAGGACACTCACAGACTTTACAGACCAATACAAATATATCAACTGGGCAGCAACTTTCAACAATTTACACTCCTCTAAAATTAGTAATAACAAGACATTAATAGAAGATCAACAAATCAGGAAATTTGTAATTAACTTATAAAATAATGAACTACCTATCAAAACCAAACTACATACAAGAAAATCTACACTCTACACAGATAATCTCTGCCCTCGATGCAATCTAATAGAAGATGATTATCACCCTTTTCTCTGTGACACTATATCACAAGATCTTATCACACATGCAAATGAAATTGCAATCAACACATGTAAAGAATACATTCGTCCAGCAATAAAGAGCAATTATATACAAATAATCAGACAACAAATGTCCTTAAAAACACCATCCGAACTCAAATTTTTCATCAAAGGAGTACTATTCAAGTCCTTAATATTAGCTATATATAAGATTACAACAGACTCCTCTAGTGCACAGAAATGTATCCAGGAACTATCATATAAATGGAAAGAACTGCTCTATCACAAATGACTGAACCGGTGCCATATCTTTTAACAATGGAAACAAACAATAGGAATTAACAAACAAACTAAGAAACAATACAAATACACAAAAAAAATCCAGTAAAATAGCAGATAGATCAATGAACAAGCCATCAAAGACAATTATATTACTACAACTAACAAATATCTAAACAATTTTATAAAATACAACACCCCTATTTTCTCTTTGTTTAATATAGAAATTAGTACTAGCTTTGCCTTGGCAGATTAGTTTTTCCCTTGGTCTGGAGTGACAACAAGCCATCTGATAGACTATAGTCTTAGGAGGTTTAGTAGCATAAATGATATATAGAATACTTTCTGTCTTCTTTTGTAATCCCTACAATATATATTGCAAATTACTT
>CAJVPT010003897.1:0-14376 GCA_910592055.1 Acaulospora colombiana
CGGAATTTATTCAAAAAAAGAATAGCTCTCCGATCTAGAATTTTCTTCGATTCCTTCTCACTATTAACAAATCATCATAATACAGTAAAATCTCTAAATGCGTCCGTTTTTATTAAACATAATGTAAGTTATACTAATTACTCTGGAAGTGATTTGTCATTCCATTTATAATTTGAATTAATAACATAATCTGGATCTGACTTATGTTACTTTATTAATTCTATTTGTTAAAATAGACAAATTGAGAAAAGAGAAAGGATAGGTAGGTAGCAACAACAATAGTGTTGAATATAATGAGGACAATATAGATATGTTGATTTTAACATAATCCAAGTTCAGCTTACTAATTTTTATCAATTTATTTAGAAAAATCAAAAAAAAAAAAAAAGAAACAGATGAATAGTGTTTTTGGAACTTCGTTAATCATGGAGTTGGGATGGGAATGGTCACTATTGTTTTTGTTGGTCGCAATTGCAGCAAGTAATAAAGTCTCATTTTTATTGAACTTCATTTGTTCCATGATAATAATATCCAAGTTTTAATAATATTCTTTCGGGAATTGTAAAAAGTTGTTCTTCTAAGTTTGTTTAAAAATCGAACAAAGAAAAATACATTCCTCATACTAGGATTAAGTGATTCGGGGAAAACTTCGTTATTTATCAAGGTATTTGAATTCTCAGCATTGTTGCCAACAATCTTTTTTTTCACGCGTTCTAATTCCACTTGTATTCCTAGTTATGTTATGGAAAGCTCGTGCAAACGCATACCTCTATGAAAGAAAATGAAGGATATGTTTTGATAGAAGATGATGTACATAACTATTATTATACAATTACCTATTGATTTTATGCTTGTAAATATTTACGAATTTTCATACATTTTTTCAAAAAAAAAAAAAAACTATTACTAGGGCGAAAAATTAACCAAAGAATCTATTCACCTTGTAGATGTACCAGGACATGAAAAATTGAGATTCAAATTCACAGATTTCGTGCCCATCACTCGTGGGATAATTTTTCTGGTGGACAGCTCGAACTGTGTCAAGAATGTAAGGTCAATTGCAGAGTAAGTGATTTTGTTGGGCCCGTTTCCGATTGCTTCAAGTGCCAGTCTCGAGATCACAAAACTGTCATACCTATATTTTCGTAGGTATATATACGACATCTTTTCAACCAAAGATGTCATTAAACAAAGAATTCATGCGTTAATTGCCTGCAACAAAAGTGACATGATTACCGCGTTGACACCTGAACGCATAAAGATAATGTTGGAGAATGAGATGTGAGTTCCTGAATGTGCGTTCTCTGTCAATCGCGTATTTTTATATAATCATGATATCACCTTTCAGAAACCGGTTGCGCTCAACGCGTACTGCTGCCTTGGATCATCAAGATTCCTCTGAAGATGTTGAATTTTTGGGCTTCGAATCTGAGGATTTTAGGTTTGAACATTTGGAAAACGAAATCAAATTCGAAAGGTGTTCTGTTGAGAAGGGTGAAATTACGGAAATCAAACGATGGATCGCAGAAACATTCCAGGCTGGAGGATAATCACAAAGGTTTAATTGCAACCCGAGTTTTCCATTAGGTTATATTATACATTTAATTTTAACCAAAATAATGAAGCATTTCGATTCACTTTATTCAACTTGAAAAACTTCTAATTATATATATTAAAATAATTAATGTCTAAATGCTATTAAGTCAAAGCTAAATAAAGTCTTGAGAAATAAAAAAAGTCTTAATGCGAATTTTTAATTGTCAATATATCTAAAACTAATGTAGTTAATACAAAACAAAGACAGAACAATACAAGAACAATCATCATTTGAATAAATCCATTAATTTATCATAACTTCATCTTCCGCACTCATGTAGTCACATGAGATTTCTGATGAACCTCCTGTATAGGCCGTTGTATTCACCGCATTTAGAGATGGATCACCAATATAAGTTGTTGGATCGTTAGAAAGAATAGCATCATTTGTAAACGATGATGGATTACTCACGAAATTTTGATCTCCACTCAAACTTACTACATCTACCGGGTTTAGATATCCTTGTAATTCATCAACAATTCCACTTGTACTATCTATCCCGTTTCCAGTCACCAACGATTCTTCAATATCATAAGTTGAAAGTCCTTGTCCTATTCCCACTAACTCTTCCTCGTTGACAGCATCCAACAATTGATCATCCATATCCAATTCTCCATCCATTCCCTCATTTATTTCATTGTCTTGCATCATTTCTCTTTGCCCATCTTCTTCCACATCGGAATCCGAAGTATCACGCATTTGTACTATTGTTATGGGATTATAAGGTTCAATCACAATACCCAATTCTTTTTCCGTACGTTCTTGTATTTTCGCAAGTTCCTTAAATCGGTGGATATAATTATTTGGGTCTAGTTTGTCATCAAATGACCAATAAACGACAACATTCAGAAAGGGTGTGTCATACTAACCTCTAAAGAGGTGCATTTCTTAATTTCTTGTATACCCTTGGATAAGATGCTTGATTCTATGTTAAATTTTCTCATCTTCTCTGCATTCTCTCTTTTAATCTTCTCAATTTCAGTTTCGCCATCAGCCTTGAGTATTGCGCATTGATAAGAGTTAAATAAATAATGTATATTTTCAATCGATCATCTATATGCTTACCAATCGTTTTTGCAATTCTTCTATGTTCATTGATTGGTAGGCCGATTCGGGGGGTATTATGGTACCTGTGAATTAAAGGATGATGAATCTTGTAATCACAAATTTTAGTCGTCAACATTGACACCTGCGAGGAACAGCATAATCTTTACATACTAATACTATATGTAGAAAATATTTCGGCGAGGTATTCATGATTTCTTTTAAATCGTGACATGGAAACTTCTCTGAATTTCAAATTATCGAGCTCATCTATTGAGAGAATAGACGACAATGAGAAGTGTGGTGATAACAGAAATGAAAAATATACACTCTTCCCAATATATAATGTATAGTCACCTCCCGAAGGTTCGTCAATTTCTTCCACGGCAGCTTCGGCGGCTGCCATTGCAGCTTTGCTCTAATGGAGAAAAGTGGTGACGACTCGGTAGGAATCTGACCGCTAGAGTAAGAAAAGAAGAAAAAAAAAAAAGAATTATTGAAGCAAATACCTTTGCACCTTTCGCTCTTCTATTGTTTTTCGCTGGAGTCTGGGTTGGGTGTCCTTGCAAATTCATGCGTTGATTTATTCCACCCCGAGCCTGAAACTGCATGTACGAATTGACCATTGGCATGGCAGGTGTGGTCGCGATGGGTCCCCGCTGTGGAGGCGAAGATTGAACAGGCTTATGCATGGGCGATGGTATTGTGGACATGCCGGTCAGAGGTCTTGCGTATGGTCCCATGTTTGTCGACATAGGTGGAATAGGGTACCTTCTGGGTGTCATATATGCGGGATTCACCCTCTGTCTTTCTATACACACGTAATACATCTAATTTAGATCTTTTTATGAAACCGCATCAAAGAAAAGGATGAAGAAGGAATGAAATAAAGAAAAGAGTTGAATGATGTATCCACTTACGGCTGTCGTCCAGAGAAGAATAGTGCAGTAATTGAAGATCAGAATGTCCAGTTGGAAATCTATACCTTCTACGTACTTTACTTGTCACAGGATCTCCGGGAGCGAATCCTTGTTTTCGTTCCGAGCAAAGTAATTCCTTTTCGATTCGAATAACCCACGTTAAAAATTGAGGCTTCCTTGAACGGGAATGGACGAGCAATCGGTTCAAACCAAGCTTACCCTTCCGTCCGGTAAATTTGACTTGAGTGTTATTTCTGGATCCAAATAATGGTAACTGATATTTCGAATTACAAGATAATGATCCCGCAAAAACGGATTAATAAAACATATACGCATAGAAATGGCAAACGATCCCAAGGTTGAATATATTCATATGTTCTCTATACCCATCGGAAGGCACCTCTTCGGTTGGGGACAAGGAAACGAGGTAAAGTTGACCCTCTGCAAAGAATTTGCAAAAAAGTGAGCTCGAGGTAGAATGGTCAGTTTCCGTTATATGAAACGGGAATTCCAACCTTGTGGTTTATCAATGATTGAGTGCGTAAATATGATCCGATCAAACGAGAGTATAGCCTTATCGAATATATCTGCTACGTAGGCTGGTGACACCGCCTTTTGTTTTGGATAGTCGATGTTGGCGAGCAGAAAAGTGCTGCCAGACATGGGAGGTGCCATATTACCTGACATAGGGATTGAAAATTTACGATTCTTTTAATATGCGTAAAGGTATTGAACGCGTTTGGGAAGTTCAGAGACGCTTTTATGGTTGTAACACGCTACGTTATCCAATCAAATCCACCAATTAACGATATATACATAAATCAAACCATTGCTTCTTTTTTAAATACCAATTTTTCTTTTAACGCAGTTCTTAGCCATGACTGATATCAAAGTTGATCAGAACGTTCTTAAACAGTTTTTGGATATGGTGAAGTTAATCGATCACTTGATACACATTATCGTAGACATCCTTCGCTTGTCCAAAAACTAAATAAAATCTTTGATACGACGCTGACTTTAGGGCATTCCTGGGGACAAGGCTCGTGAGGTTTTGCTGGTAGGTCAAACCAGACGTATAGAAAACTTCCATGCTTGAAGGTGAGCACCGAATTCGACTAATACGATCCTTGAATGATTGATGGTCACGTCAAATGTTCAATTAGAAACATAACAATAACGCGCAACAGGCATTAGAATTTTACTTCGAGAATTCACAAACAGATCCCGAAGAGGCAGGTTCACAAATTTCCACGCAATAAGTTTATATATAAATAACTGACTCTCTTCCGTTAATTAGATGCCCAACTTAAGTTCGTTAATACCGAACGAGGGATGGAACGTAACCACTCACAATGGATGTACGTCACTTATTATAACGAGAATACCATTTTCATTCGCTGAAAGTAGGGAGTTTTTTGTTAAAGCCATTACTATCGTGATTTAACGACATTGTATTTTCTCCGGACTTATGGGTTCATTAGTGGACAACAATGGTAATGTGCCACTTTTTGATTGTCAATTGAACGATTGATTGGGCAATTAGATGACTTACATTTCACGTTGAAAAAAAAAAAAATGTTTGCATCAAAATTATATAAAGATCAAGAGATGAACGAGATACTTGAGGCCTCCAAGAGGGATGCTGCTGATGATGATTACAATAGGGCCCTGAAAGAAAGTAAGGAAATGCAAATGGTCCTCTATACTGGAAATGACAATAAGGTTCGTTCGAACATTTCTACCCATGATCTTCTATCAATGCAATGAAGGCATAATGCGTGCATTTTAGGATGATGATGACCCACAATTCCAAAAGAGCCTCCAAGAAAGCCTTAATAGTAACTTTAATTCCTTGACCGATCCGGAACAACCGACTAAACGCATGAAGTTAAATAATAATAATAATAGGTAATGTATAGAAAGAAAAGAATATTGATTGTGATCACTTGATTTTGTGTGTTAATTGATCCATGTAAATTAGTCCCGTCGGGTTGAGGCCAACTAATGGTCACCGTTACGTGAATTCCTTTATTCAAGCTTTATTTTACATACCAATCTTTCGATTATCATTATTGTCATTCCGACCTGCAAGAGATGATTGGGGGGGATTCGAAGGTTATTGGAAGGGTAGACAGAACAGCCTGCGGATTGAATCAGAATATCCAGAGAGGGGAAGACAGTCGACCTTAAAGTGTGAGTTTACATATGTACATTAACTACATGGGTGAAAAATTAGGCGGGCTAATGTGGATGAACATTGTAGTCATCCATGAATTCCAGAAACTTTTCGGTTTCTTATCTTTAAGTCAAAGGTCGTTCGGAGACTCGAGTTTGTTGTTAGATGCGTTAGATTTCAAGGAAGGATGGGGTGATTGCGATGGTATGTGTGTGTGAATTGAACAAATTTTTAATATAGTTGAGGAAAAACCGATCGCACCACTGTTTTCGAATAGAATTTGCCGGAAAATTGATCGAAGCACTACTGAAAGGGGCAACCTATCGGCATTCATATGATGACGGCAAAAAAAGAGTTTCGGACAATTTGAGCCAATACATTTTGAATTTTGACAGGTGCGTGGTTCATATTATTATTTTACCGCCCTTCCGTCTACACGAATCATAACGGTTATCCTGTCATTGGTTATATGCATCAGATTGTTTATGTCGCAATCCAGAAAGAAAGGAGTTTTTAATATGATATCCTTTTAATACATGCCGCATCAACGAATTTGTAGGGCAAAATATGGGATTAATTCCTTAATTTAACATCATACTTGCTAGAAATAACCACCAAAAACAACACAATTTATGCTGCACTTGACGAGAAAATGCAAAACCCACCAAAGAACACATTCTCCGAACTTGCGCCTATCCTCATATTCAATCTAAAACACCGTGATAGTTATAGTTTCTCGGATTCGTCTTTTCAAATAAACAAAGAATTGTACATGGACCGCTACCTGTCAGATAATAGGAATATCTTGGAGGAAAGGCTGAATCAAGTTGAAAGCTTAAGGAGAGATCTCGATAGAACTAGTCGTCAGATCGACAGGATAATCAAATTTGAGGTATTTCGGGACTTGCATATAGGTTATGATGAATTAGTGTACTTAACCTTTCATTCATCCATTGATCTATTTATTCCCGCCGCCAGGAAAAGCATAACGGTCCGGATTTATTAAACGGCTCGTCCAATTATTTTAAATGGAAGAGCAATAGAGCCGAAAAGAAGGGTGAAAAGGGTGAAGATGCGAAAAGAACGGCGATGTGGCTAGATGGTGTCTTAAAAAGGGTGGAACAAAAACTCAAAGGTAGGTCAGTTTCCTCCATTATAATTGAATTTCATAAAGCACTCATGTTTTTACCCACTCACGCGCTCGCGTAGTTCTACTTGAAAAAAGGGATGAACTCGAGCAAAATATCAAGAGAGTATTCGACACTCCAGACATGAAGACGTGTGTTTATCGTCTCAAGGCGGTTTTGATTCACGAAGGACAAATTAGGCAAGGGAATAATTTTGCTTACATATGGGTTCCGAGAGATGAGAAAAATGATAATTACTATTCTGATACTCCTGACGATGGTAATTGGATGAAATTTTGCGACACGAGTGTGGAACAGGTACATATGTACATAAGATCAAATCTTTATGTTGATTGATTCTGAATGTTAGTTCGATCTATCAGGTTCAAGAGGACGTAGTATTTAACGAGGGTGTTAACACTTACACCAATACCGTTCATTCACTTATATACGTAAGCCAGAAAGTTGATTTCAACATTCCAAATATCACAGACGTGATCCCTGCTTCTCTTAAGGTCAATGTCTCATTTATTTATCATTTATTCGTTTATTTTGTTTCAATTCAGTAATTTTTTTTTTCTTTTTTTAAAAAAAATTAGGAATTTGTGGATAAAGATAATTCCTTACTCGAAGAGGAAATACAGAGTCAATGCAGAAATCAAGAAGATATTTCCAAAAGCACCTATGACCAAAGTACGTGGGGTTCCGATTCTACAACTTGCGGAACTTCATTTGATACAGAAATTGTTAGTAAGATCTTGGAACAGGCAACTTCAACCAAAAGCCATGACCCCGAGATACTCAAAAGGTATTTAGTAAAGTCAGGTGTTTATGATACGTGCATCTTGACACTTATTCCTCAGATATACTCTCTTCAATATTTTTACTTATCTTTCTTTTTTTTTTTTCTTAAGGGTAGAGTTATTCTGTGCTAAATTAGGTGATTTCGAATCTGTGAAAGCGCTCATAGAAGAATATAGACAAGTAAGAAAAAATCTTGAATTACTCTATTTATCGAGTCAACTTTCACCATTCATCACCAATATTATGTGTGACGTAGTCGTTTACGAGTAATTGGAATTCAAACGACCCGGTTTCCATTAGTTCCGATTACATTTATAATCCTCGATTGAACAAAGTAACCAGTGCCTATACGGAATTCAAACGTGTAACCCTATATATAATCGAAGGATTAGAACAATCTTTTCAGGACCAATATATACAGGGGCTGGGATACTTTTATAAGGCATTGGAATTGGAGAAGACATGGATTGAAGAATGCAACAAACTTGGTCTATATGGAGGCAACCTGGAACGTTCGGAATTTATTAACGAATTTGCAAAAGCCTTTTTAAAGGTCGAATTAAACTGAACATCATTATTTTATTTTGTTAAGAATAGTATTCCATCAAACTAATTGGGAAAAATCGTTCTATTCTAACCATTAGATTCTCAACGACGGCGCTTTTGAAAAAGCCCGTGACCCCTGTTCCTTCTCTAATGGAGTTGAAAGTGCGTTACAAGTGTTTAAGGCATGCACGTATCTTAGGTTCGACCAAAGTGACTTTACCAAAGAATTATCAGAGAAATGGGTTGCTCTCAATGAAATTATCAAAGAGGATATTATGGCAAATACCAATGATCAAGCTGCATATGAGAAATTAACACTATTGCTTTCAGCGTATAAGTCGGGCGAGATTCCATACGGTATTGAGATTCCACTTGGTTCAGATTGGCTGAAAGATGTCGACCAGCCTGATCTCGTTGACGATGGTTCATTATTGGTTCAACGGTACACCGATTGTTTGGATAAATGTAAATTTCAATTTAAACTGGTTATGAATAATATTGACAATAATGTCGGAATATTGAATTCTAGTTTTAGTGCACTATGATGAAATTTGTATAATTAGACGACTTGAATTAGATTAAATAAAATAAGATAACACTCCAAGTTTTAAAGAGTATCTCTGCGCATTTTTGTATTTAAAAAATACCTGGTTTTTAGTATTACAATCGAGAAAAATTTTTTTACCTTTGTTTTATAAGTTTTTGGAACTTCTATCCTGGTTTGGACAACATGGCCGAGTGGTTAAGGCGTCAGACTCGAAATCTGATGGGTTTTACCCGCGCAGGTTCAAATCCTGCTGTTGTCGCTTTTTTTTTTTTTTTTTTTGAATTTTACTTCATTTTACGCAAACAAGCGTGACTTCTCGCTGCAGATTCCACCAATGAAAAACCTTTATCACACTCATCTTCAAGTTTCATCTCAGATAATTCAATCTCTTTAATCTCTTTGCCCCGCGTTCTTTTTCTAGCTCAACAATAGAAAACAAGGTTACTCCATCATTTATAAATAAAATTGCAAACAAAAAATGTCAACGAGTGACTTATGGTAAGTTTATATGCCCATTTGATGTATTCTTATTAGAACTAACATTGTTTTCTACTTTTACAGTCCGGTATACGCTCCAGTCTTTGGAGCTTTAGGTTGTGCCTCGGCTATTGTCTTTACATGTAGGTAACGACTTTACGGTGTCAAGTTTGATCCAGTAAAATAGCTATGATAAATTTGTTAAATGCGAGATGGTCAACTAGCTTGCTTGAGAAATCAATCCATTTGTTCAATTAGATTTAGACTGGTACCAAAGTTTGATGGATCAATATGACTTTTAAAAATAAAATAAAAAATAATTTTTTTTTTTTAAGGTTTCGGTGCCGCGTATGGTACAGCAAAGGCTGGCGTGGGTTTGTCGGCAATGGGTGTCCTGCGTCCTGATTTGGTTATGAAGGCTATTGTACCAATTGTCATGGCTGGTATTATTGGTATTTATGGGTTGGTGGTATCTGTCCTGATTTCCGATGGACGTAAGTGTCTTCCAGCCTAACTCATTCACAATTATTTTACAATTTAATGGTGGTTTGGCTAACTACTATTTATATTCAAACACGATGCTAGTTAAACAAAAGATGCCTTTATATACGTAAGTTTTTGTAATACTTATGGCGGTCTCTTGAGGAAACAAAAAAAAAATTTTTTTACCTTTCATTCAACTTTTAGTGGGTTTATTCAGCTTGGTGCTGGTTTAAGTGTTGGACTTGCTGGTCTTTCTGCTGGATTTGCTATCGGCGTAGTTGGTGACGCTGGGGTACGTGCTACCGCGCAACAACCAAGATTATTTGTTGGAATGGTTAGTTATCTTTCCAATTTTATTTCAGTAACATGGGAATGCTAGATCTCACTTATTTAAATCTTGTTTTAGATTTTAATTCTTATTTTTGCCGAAGTATTGGGTCTTTATGGATTAATCGTTGGATTGATCCTGAATACTAAAGCTAGTGGTGATGTCGTATGTTAACCGTTCTCTAGATCCTCTTTTTCCCTTACGAATTTGTATTTTTATTGGTTCAGAATAAATTTTATTACTGAAGTTATTCATTACACTATTAACCAAAGTAATAAAAGCTTATATGCGTGGTTCTTTTTTTAAGAAAAAGTAATTGGTAAAGTTTTACTATAAATTATTAAAGATAAAAAATTTTTGCCTTATTTTTTAAATAATTAAATTAAACGTTTAGAAATTTTTGAAAAATAATCAGTTAATTATTTTGCTAAAGAGTTTTTTTAATCTTTTGTCAAATTAGCTATATTTTATTAACAATAATAAACTGTATATGATTAGAATTCAATTAATTATCATTTATTTTTTAATTATTTTAATCGATTTTTTTTTCTTATTATTATAAGGATAACTTTATTTATTATTAAAATTAATATTAAAAACTTTTTTTATTAATTATTTTGATTATTTTTTCTAAGTAACATTTGTTTAAAATTATTATATATTAAATATACTTTATAAATATATTACAAAGTATCATTTATTCAATTTATTTATTTATTTTTTAATTTTTTTATTAATTTGAATATTAGTTTTAAAAAATATTTTTAAAAAAAACTTTTATGTAAGATTTTATATTTTTTAAAAAAATTTTTTTTTATAATAAAAATAACAAACTTATTAAATTTTATCTCAATTTGATTTTTTAATATTTTATTATATTTATTTATTGAAAATTTTTTATTTTATTTTATTTTTTTTTAACTCTATTAAATTAGATATACAGTATGTACTTTATTGAATATTTATATATTATATATTATAAAATATTTTACTAAAGCTAAGTTTCTATTTAATTCACTCATTTTATATTTATATTTTTAAAACTCTAAGTATAATTTCAAAAATAATTAATTACTTCATTATAGTTTAGATAAAAATCTTTTCAATTAACAATATTATTATTTATAGGTCACTGCTATAAATTACTATATAAGATTTTGATAAGACTTAAAATTCAATTACTTTATTTTATATTTAATTCCATTTATTAAAATTTTTATTTAAACTTTTATTTTCTAAAAAAATTTTTTTTTTTAATAATAAATTTTTTCTTGTTAAATATATAACTTTTAATTTGAATAACTTGAAAAAAAATTTTTTTTTTTATTCTTTTTATTGGTTTTTATATATATTTTTATTTAATTATCTTCTTACATCTTATATTTCAAAACTTTTTTCAAAATTAATTATAAACTCTTTTTTATATCTTTATTATTTATTTGTTTTATTTATTTATTTATTTATTTTTAATAATACTTCATATCTATTATATTTAGAATAAGATCACTTTTTATAAAACTTGCATAAAAACTTAAAGCATTTTGTCTAATTTTGAAAATCTATTTTATTAATTTAAAGATCTACTTATTTAACTTTTCTAATTTTTCTTTATTATTTATAATTAGCTTAAAGTTTTTTTTTTTTGCAAAGTTGATAAAATATAATAATAAAAATATTGATAAATCATTTTTTATTATTATTACTTAATATTAAAAATATTGGCAAAAAATTGACAAAAAATTTTTTGATATACTATAATAATAAAAAATTGATATTATAATAATAAATTTAGTAAAAAAAAATTGCATACTATGATAAAAAATTTGATAAAGTTACAAATCCAATATTAAAATTCAATAAGTTTAACAAATTTCATGAAATTTATTAAAAAATTACAAAATCAATTAACTAAATTATTCATTACTTTTCTATTCCTCTTTTTTCTCTTTCTTTTATTTCACTTGCTTTTTTTTTTCATTTAAAAATTTTGACTTAACTTTTTTAAAACTAGCTTTAATTGATTTTATTTTGTCAAATGTTTTCTAAGATGATTCACTTTTTTTTTAACTTCTTAACTAATTCCTTATATTCATCTTTTAAATTTATCTATTAATTTTTTACCCTTTTCTGTTTTTTTTTCTTATTCACATTTTAAAATCTTGTTCAAACTGTATACTCAATTTGACAAGTCTTCTGGTAATATCACATTATAGAAATATAAATTATTACAATATTATTTATGAGTCAATTAAAATACTTAAATTGATTTCAAATATTTATTTAAATATTTTAACAAATCTTTTTAATTATAAATAATTATAATTAATATTATAATTATTCAATATAAAATATTTTGTTAAAAAATATTTCTTTAGAATGTTAACTGTAATTATATATATTTATTCTTTTTTAGCAGGGTTTTTTCAGATTAATCTCACTTTTATTAAGTAAATAAACCTTTGTTTTTTTAATTACATCTATTAATTTATTTTGATATTTGATAACTTTATTAGATCTTTATTCAATAAACAACTGTGAACTTTTAATTTTTATATTTTTTCTTAATTATTTGTTAAAAATTAATACTTGAAAATAGTATAAATATAGAATATTATTAATCTTACTTTATTTAATCAACTATTTGCATTTGAGTAACAATTCTTTACATTCAGTTTTTCAATTTCAGTTTCCAATATCTTGTTTTCTAATGATGATATAAAATATCTAATTATTTATTTTTTTGCTTTTATAAGAGATTAAAATGTAGGATTATGGATTTTATTAATTTAGATATCAACTTTTGTAATATTTTTTTATTTACATTACTTGAAAAAACTTTGTTTACCTTTAATTTATATTTGTCAGAAATGGTTTTTATTAGGATCTTTATTTCTTCTCTAGTTTCAGCTCATATTTGATAATCAATTTTACCAGTTTTACTAGTTTTGTTTCTTTACTACTTTTCCTAAGTTGAATTCTTTGATACTTTATTAAATTTGACAAACTTTCAAATTTTGATATCTCAGTTGCTCTAGATTCTATAACTACTATAGAATCAAGATTAGATGTCACAAATTTGAGCCAATCAAATTTTTTTTTAAATCTTCTATTTCATTTTTTTGCTTTTCTGATTCTTTAGAAAACTTGTTATTAATATATTCTATTTAGTTTAATTATTTCACAAACTCAACATTTTTTCTTTCTAGTTTTTTTTACCCACACATGTAATTATTTATTTTCTAAATAAATTGATTAATTAATAAAGATAAATTTTAATGATTTGGCAATAATTTAATTTTAACCTTTTTTAATATTCTCTTTAATTTGAGTTTCAGATAACAATTCAATTTTTGATATTGATATTTGTACAACTTCCGATGCAATATTTTAGACAATGCAATAGATAGTCTTTTTTTAAATAATTTGACTATTATAGTAGAGATTGAAGATTCAATATCAGATATTACTGAACAAACTGTTATCACTTCTGATACAATTGATATAAAGAAAGTTTGTAATGATAGGAAAGGTTGTGGGGTTATAAAGATAAATATAACTGTTTTCTATAAAAAGTATTTTTAATTGATTTTTTTTGTTAAGACATTTTAGGTATATCAGTAAAAAAAATATTAAATTAATAAAGAATTATTTAAATAAAATTATTTATATTGTTTTACTATTAATTTGATACTATATACAATATTATACTATTATTTATTATATTATATATTATTTGACCTACGGGTCCATAGTGCAGTGGTTAGCACTTTGTAGATCTGATCATAAGATATAGGTTCAAATCCTTCAGATGGCAATATCTAAAGTTGATAATAATCTACATCCGTTAGCCTAACCGTATCTAATCGATGTTTCCAAATATAGCTACTTGTCTTAAGGAATTATTAGAGAAGAATACCTGTTAATAAGTAGTACAGTCTATATAAGGATTGTGATCAGCTGTAATATCTGAAATCAGCTAAGATTATCCTGATGTCACTAGTTACTGTATAGAAGCAATATAGTAATGAACACAAGAGTAGATTCCTAAACCGGTAGGATATCACTAATAATCAAGCATTGGTCTTTGTGCTACTCACTGACTTAACTATCAGGAGGCCTTGGTAGAAGGAGAAATCCACAGACCACTCCGAAGGACCAAAATATTGGATCCAGGATACTGTATTCGACGGTTTAATAACCTACCTACTCTGATATAAAAATGTGTAAGGAATAATTAAGACAGAATCATACAGTTTTCTGTTGAAGTAGTACTTATACATATATAGTATGATCAATATAGTTAGCCATATATATGATAGTTTACTAT
>CAJVPT010003898.1:0-14375 GCA_910592055.1 Acaulospora colombiana
AATAGAATTATTATGTAAAATTTTGTGTAATTAATAAATAAATGACATGCGATACTTTTGTCCAAGTAGTGTATATTGGTATTTCTGTCTTTGATTTTCAATAATATATAAATTAATAACTTAAAATTTATTTTTCTTTTAGCATTATGGATTTTATTAAAAGGTATTTATTTAATGATATTTTAATACCTTTTACTGTTTATAGAAAAATTTATTAATATTAAAGTGGATTTATAGAATTATATTTCTTGAGAAATTTAGAGTTGAAAATATATATGTATCTATATTTGATAACCAATTTTAATCAAGTTTATCACTTATTCAAATATGTATATCCATAATATAATTACAATTTTTTATCATAAATTTAAATGTTTTCATTTATGACTAAAAAAATTTTATTTGAAAAAGATATAGCAAGAAGTTTAAAAAATACTAATATTTATTATTGCTGTTTTAATGATTTAAATTATCAAGGAATTAATATAGAGATTAATATATCTAATATTCATTTTGTTATTTAATACAAAAATTGGAAAAATCTAATAAATAAATGATAATTCACAAATAATTGTTTTTATTATATGAAAAAGTCCTGCACTATAGTTTTCAAAAGAATTGTATAGATTTGAAAGCATATTGTGACTACTTTGAATTGATATATATAGTATGTAACAAAACTTTTTGGAATTTTTTAAAATACATATTTTTATTTATAAATTAATAAAAAATTATTCAAATTATAATATATTTTTTAAAGCATAAATATAAAAAAATGTAAAAAAAAAAAAAAAACATTAAAATTATTATGTAATTTATTTATTAATTTTAATTTTAAATTTATAAACAAAAATTTTATGTATAAAAAAAAATTTTAAAAAATTTATTAAGTTATTTTATATAAAAATCTTGATTAATTTTGTTTTTTTAGTTATAACAAAATTATTTATAAAATTTTATATAAAATAAATAATTTTTTATTGAATTATAAAAATTAAAAAAAATTTTAATAAATTTTTATACTAATTTTATATAATAAAAATATAATAAAAAATTTATAAATCAATTTTATAAGTAATTTTTTTAGAATTTAACTTATATAAATAGGCTTAAGTAATTTTATTCTTTAACTTTTAAAAAATATATATTTAAATTTTTATTTTTATTTTATTTTTTTTAACCCGCAATCATATCGCTTTATTGAGATATTGAGAAATACCTAAATATTTTACAAACTTTCATAAAGCAACTAACTTGTCATTATACATTATTAGTTAAAGGACTACACTACTTAAAAAATATGAGAAGTCCACTAATCTAGTTCAAACTAAACAAAATTAAGTCTAAACTAGGTACTCTAAGTCATATTTAGGGAACAATATTTCACTCTCCTAGTAGCTTGGCAATAGTGCCTCTAAGTTAACCAGGGTCATTGTCAACAGTTTGTTACTGTAAATTATCCCAAAAAATAATGAATTGCTAAAGTTGACATTGGAAAAAAAGGAAAAGAAATACAAATCAAAGCCCTCCAAAAGATTCTTGCTCCATTTTACAGTTTCCTCTTGAAATGGGTGGAATATTCTCTGAGTTTTATAATGTTTGAGAAACTTAGCCATTCTTGAAAGTAACTTCAAGAAGAAAATTTAAGGAACTTATCCTTCTTCCAATATATGGATTCGTTTATCGCTATTAAGGCCAGCGCCATATTATGGAAGAGTTTGCCTGACTGGGATAAAGAAATCTTTTCAAGAACTTTGCTTGACCGGGATAGAAGCTTGAAGATCTCAGCTTTTGTTTAAGAAAGTCTTTTCATCACCTGAGAAACTTAATGAGAGATGGGAGTTGAATCTTTTTTTCATACCCATTACTCACCTTTTGATATCATAATTGTTTCCTAAAGGTTGAACATATTGTATATGATTGAAGGGACACTTTTTTTAAAACTTTCTTTCTTACATTACTAATAATATATCAAGACACGTGAGTGTGACCAATAAAAGCTTGTTTACATTCCAAAAACTGACATGTTTTATGTCAGCCAATCACCTTTGGTGAGGATTTGTGTTACCAAAAATTCAGAGTCAAACTGAGATTGGCAAAATTTCTCAGAAAATCATGAAAGTGATAGCTCTAAGAGATCCATAAGTGACTGGAAGAGGAAAAATAAGTCCTTCTGTCATCAAAAACCTCTATATACCTTTCATTTCAAAGGTTAAATAGGTTTTTAGGTACTTCACAGTCAGTTCTTCTTCCTTTGAAAACTTTTTTGCCATTGGTATTAAAGGTATTGCTTGAGTTTTCTTGGTTACCAGAAGTCAAGTTTTGAGTAAAGAGGTTTGTAAACAACAAGAGAAGGATAGAAGTGACTCTTGAAGTCATACTTCAAGTTGTTTTAAGGAAAGTATTGAGACTTTATTAGCAAGGAAGTATAAAAACTTCTTACAAACATCTTTTTTATGTGTGGTCAGAGGATCAGCGGAAAAAGTTGCTCTCGTATATATTTAAATTTTTATATTATTTAGATAACTTTTTATTAAGTTATGAATAAATAAAGAATTTCAAAAAGTTTTGTCATATACTGTATATCTAATCAATATATAATATATACTGTATTTAATATTGTGAAGATTTATCTGTATGTTTTAATTATTATTATTTTTTTTTAACCCGCAATAATGTTATGATGACTTGTCTTTATTGAAAAATTAAAATAAATTTATAATATTTTATAAATTTTCACAAAGTGACTAACTCATCTTTATACAAAAGTACTCTAAGTCAGATTTTGAGAACAATATTATACTTTCCTAATAGATTGGTAATAACCTCTATCTATCAGGATCATTGCCAATAGTTTGTTACTGTTGATTGCTCGAAAACCAATGAATTGCTAAGTTAAAAAAAAAGAAAGAGGAAAAATGATTGGAAAAGAGGACAATTCAAGGTCCACCAAAAAAATCCAAAAATAAAAACAATCTCTTCTCAAAAGAAATCTACCTAATTGGAATAGTCTTCTTATATTATGTGAATCTCAGAAGAAATCTTTTTTTTTACCAACTGCAGTATCAAATGAGTCAATCCAACTGATCTTTCATTTAAATAAGCATCGGATTGAACTATCTCAAAGAAAGTATTTAGATCTCAGCTTTTTTTCATTAAAGCTTTGTCACTACTTGAGAAACTTAAATAAGAGATGAAAGTTTGCAATTCCTATTATCCATTACTTGGTTTTTTGGTATTATGGAAGTTTTTATTAAGGGACTTGAGCTTTTTTGAAAACAAACATTTCTGGAATCTTCTTTTCAATCACCAATGATATTTTTTTTTTTTTTTTTTTTTTTGATGGGCTCATGCCTAACTTTATTGTTTTCCAAATTATATATATACATTGCGCAAAGTATGTATAGAGGTGTATATTCAGTAACTATAAAGATAATGATAAGCTAAAGCTATTTCTAAAGCTACATCAAGGCTTATTGCCCTTTCTTTTACAAAAGAAAGATCAGCATCCCTAGAGCGTGCTGGTATCTGAAGATAATAATAAAAGAAAAAATAAAATTGGATGGTCATATACCATTTTAGGTGAATATCAGTTTTATTTCTTGACTCATGCTTGTTTTGTTCTGAACTCCCTTGTAGTAAGACCTAGGGAAAGATACTTCTACTGAGTCTTTTCTGAAAATAAGTTGAAGATCATTAAGAAGACTTTACAGTTTTAAGGCTTGTGGAAAGGGAGTAATCAGGAAGGCTCAGGTGATATATTGGTGTCTGCATGAGCAACTTGAAAGTCTTCCAGTATATCATCAATTAAACCCATTTCTATCTAAATATGTGAATACTTACTCATCTGTGCTTCTTATTTTAGATTTAATTTCTTATAGAAAGGATAGCACCTAGCCTCATGGTAGACATACTCTGCTGGTGACCATTAATATTAGCAATTAATGAGGATCTCCTAGATTATCTGACTGGCTCACACGTCACTGCTGACATTTTCAGACTTGAGTTTTGATTGATAAAGTGGCATTAGCCTTCCAGTCTTCCGTTTGGGATTTTTTGAAGATAGGATGAAAACTTCCTGGATTACTTTGCATATGAGTTTTACCACTGAGTATCTTTGATAGCTTCCTGCTTTCTCTGGTTTAGACTTTTCCAAGTAGTAGAGGTTAGGAAACCTACTTGACATACAATCAGGAAATATGTAGCTCTGACTTGAGAAAAGATCAATCGAGCATCTTGTGACCTTTACCATAATCGGATGGACCCTTTACTTACTGTATATTCAATGATGTGTCAATAGCATGTCCTATATCCACCCACACCAACACATATGATTTATAGTGGACCCCAGATTCTTATGGAGCTGAGGAAATGCATTCAGACACGTGAGGTGGCCAATAGGGGCTTGTTTATCAATCTTATTCAATATGTTTCATGTCATCCAATCAGAATTGGTGAGATTCATGCTACCCGAAATTTCAGGATCAAGTTGGGTTAGGTAAAATTCTTCAGAAAGTCATGAAAAAGATAGCTCTAAGAGGTCACAAACCCCAGTCGAAGGGTAGAAAAATGAGTTCTTTGACTGGAATAAAACCTCTATTATCTTCACTATAGCTGAGAGGTGAGAGGTACTCCACAGTTGATTCTTTTCCCTTTAAGAACTTTCTTGCCATTGATAGTAAAGGTGGGAACTGAACTTTGCAGATCACAAGAGTTCAGTTTTATTCAAAGGAGATTGTAAACAAGAGAAAGGGGAAGTGAGAGAGTTTTGAAAGAACTTTTGAGTTGGTTTAAAGAAAGTAATAAGAAAATCTTCTTGTGAACATCTTTTTTGTGTGTGATCAGAGGATTAGCGGAAAGAGTTTTTTAGTATTAAAATAGAAAAATTTATTTTTTATTTAAAAAATATTATTTTATATATAATATTTTCTTTTATTTTTATTTACTTCTAGTGATTAAGAAAAGTCAAGTAATATCTTTAATATCAATGGCAAAAAAGTTTTCAAAAAAAAGAAGAATTGACTGTGAAATACTTAAAGAACTTTATAATCTTTTAAGCAAGAGATTTATAAAGATTTTATTATAGACAAAAGGTATATTTTCTTTTTTTAAAATTATTTAGTCCTTCTAGGGCTTTTACTTTATGGTTTTCTAAAGAATTTTGATTACCTCAATTTGATATTAAATTTTTAATAGTATAAATTCTTGTCAAAAATAATTAATTAATATGAAATATATTATTTTTTGAAATATAGATAAGCTTATATTGATCATACTTATAGTATATATTTTAATGATATCATTAGTAATTGAAAATAATATTCTGAAAATATTTGTTTCTAAAAGTTCAAATTCTTTTGTAAAAATATTTATAATATCAAAAGATTAAATAATAAATAATATGAATTACAGATTTCCGTCTCTTACTTAAGTTTCTCAAATAGTGATAAAACTTTAATGAACAAAAGCCAAGGTTTAAATACTTTCCTTGAAATATTTCAATTAAATACTTACTTAAATAAAGAATCAGTTGAATTGACTTATTTGATGTTATAGATAATGATAAAGAAGATTTCTTTCAAGATTCAAGTGAAGCAAAAAGACTATTTCAATTTGACAGATCCTTTTTAAAAAGAGATTGTTTTTATTTTTAGATTTTTTTAGTGGACTTTAAATTGTTCTTTTTTCCTTTTTCATTTTTTCATTTTAACTTAACAATTCATTAATTTTCAGATCCATTAATAGTAATAAACTGTTGACAATAATTCTAGTAAATAGTAGTTAATTCAATCATACTAGGGGAGTATAATATTTTCTTCAAAATCTGATTTGAAGTATTTATATATAATGACAAGTTATTCATTTTATGAAAAAATCTGTAAACTATTATAGATTTTGTTTTAATTTCTCAATAAAGACAAGCCATTGCGGCATGATTGTGAATTAAAAAAAAAAAAAAAATTTAAATCAATCAATATATTTATACAAAAATGATATTTATAAATACAATCAAATTTATATTTTATTATACCATGCATGTTAGATTTGCGTTTATGCCAATAATTTTTCAAAAAATCACTTATTGAAATGCATTTTACAACGTTAAACTGATATTTAAATCAGTGCGCCAACCATATCGGTAAAAATTTTTGGTAAAACAATAAATATGCAACCCATGCTTTATATAAAAATAACATAATATTAGCTTTAATCTTCTTAAAGTGATAGATCCAACTTTGTATATAAAATAATCATCGAGTAATATATTCAAAATATATTTGCAAACATTCACTGATTACTCAAGAATGCCACATTAAAAATTTTATTTTTTTTAAAAAGTTTGAATATTATTATGTATTTTAATATATGATATTAGATTTTTTCTCAAAATGAATCATAGTTCCATTCCCAATTCCTTTATGCCGCATATCTGTTAAAAGTTCCTCTGACTAAATAACTTTCCGCAACACTGTTATCCTTTTTCTTAGAATAAATAGATTGAATTGCTTTTGATTGTTTAATTTTTGTGGCGGAAGCAACCAAATGTTCTTGAACTTTTTGGTTAGCTATAGAAGGCGCAGGTGAACTAGTACTAGATTCAACCACGAGTTTCTTCTGCGGATGTGAATTCGAACTATCATCTATTTTTCTCTTACTGTCGCCAGAGGTAGATTCTGTGTTTCCCTCGCTCGAACTAGTTAAAGCCAACTTTCCTTGTTCGGATTTATTCTTTTTTTTCTCCTTTTTTTCTTTGGCCTTTGCCTTCTTCTCTGCTAATTCAGATTTCAATTTCTCCTGTTCTGAAGGAGTGGGATTTATTGTGACTATATTTTCAGACTTAAATGCTTTGCCGCACTATATGTCAAATAACAGAAAACTATTAAGTAAAGTATAAATAAAATAAAATCGGATAATAATTATTATTGTCAATTAATTACCTGAATACACGTATCACTCGGTATCTGCTTCAACCCTTGTTCCGAAAAAACGCAGCCACAAGTATTCAAATATACGAATTTAAATTTACCATTCATCTCTTTCCTAGTAATTGGACAAATAAACCGTGATACCATTCCCTGATCAAAATGCGCAATACTCGCTGCGGAGGATTCTTTAAACGAAGGGTTGATCGTAAGGTTAAGTGTTTTTACGTCCTACAACAATTATCAATAATAAGCTTAATGAGTTGGTTCATTCTTGAATAACGTTCGAAAAAGGATCCTGTATTGCTAATATGTTACCTTCAAACTAGTGATGTGAGAGCAAATTATGTCGCCGTCGCCATAGGAACTTTTATTTAATAAATATTCTATGATTGCATCTTTATTGTACAGTTTCCCTAAAGCACAGGAGACAACAGGATCTTGTAGAGGGCGCTAAAACAATGTAATGTAAATGGAAATATATCTTAAGCGAAGTCATTAAGAACAAGTTTACTTTACTTAAATTATGCAAGTATGAGTAGTACCTTTGACAGAACGCAAAAGAACCAGGTGGCTATTTTCAAAGCATTTTGATCTGGCCGAACTTCCTTTTGCTTTTCTTTTACAAGTTCGATTCTTTTCGGGATTGATCCACCGTCGTTTCCCATTTTGTTTCGCTAAAAGATAAAAAAGGTCAGGTCAGTTCAGGTTAACCTATTTATATCAAGAAATTTTTTTTCACATGATTTTTTCAATTCAAAACGCAATTTATATTGGCCTGGTCACGTGATGTTATTGATTTCTTGTGATTTCCGTAACGAGCGTTTCTCGTTCGACTATTATTTGCGAAAAAATGTCTATCGGTGTTCCAATTAAATTGCTTCACGAGGCTCAAGGCCACGTTGTAACTTTAGAGTTAAACAACGGTACCGTTTATAGGGGAAAACTTTCAGAAGGTACTATAGACTTTATTGTCAATTTTGCTTTTTTTACTTCCCTTACTAAGATCTGTTCAAACGAAAAATATATAAAATATATAAAGCCGAAGACAATATGAACGTACAACTAAGAGAAATCACAGTAACGGCGCGAGATGGTCGCATATCCCAACTAGATCAGGTGTACATTAGAGGCTCCCATGTTCGATTCTTCATTGTGCCAGATATGTTGAAGAACGCACCGATGTTTAAAAAAATTGGACCGAATGCTATGAAAGGAAGGGGAATAGGAATGGGTAGAGGAAAGGCTACGGTTGCGAGAGCTCAAGGTTCAGTATCATTAAGGACGAATGATCGTGTAATAAATGATTATGGTTCTCATATAACTGTGAATTCATTTTTTATGCAGCTCGGGGAGGTAGAGGTAGAGGTTTCCGGGGTGGAGTTCGCGGTGTTCGTGGCCGCCCCTAGTAATTGAGATCAACTAATGACTTGTAAGCAAAAAAAGCAAAATTACGAAATTTTCGCATGTCATCTTAAAAGAAGGGTTAAATTTGTTTTGATTTAGTCAACGTTCATTTATATGGTTTTCTTTTGTACCTAAATTCATTGGAATGAGATTTCTATATTATAAGTGTTCAATAACACTCGAGGTAGGTTAACTTGTCGATCTCAAAAACTTCAGAGTATTTTTGCACAGCTTCCCTTTTTGGAAAGGTTCTATTGGTTTGTTACCCTTTTCATATCTTATCCTTTGTTTTTCGAAAAGATACTCATCTCTGTCCTTATCAGGAAAGCAGGTCTTCGATTACTTTATAAGGCATTTTTTGTTAACATTATGAAATATAATACAATATTAAGTCCATTCCTGTGCCAGAAACGCGGAGTTATTACTACAATCAATTATTATTTAATGAAAAAGTTCCTAGTCTCATTAAAAATACAACACCCAATTTTTCTCGATATCTAAAACACGGAGGTCGAAAAAAAAAAAAAAACGCATATATATATATCACATGGTTGACTTCCTACGATCCTCAATGTCAGCTTTGGCCAAACTCTGACTTGCGCTAACCAGTTGAACTACATTAATTATTTGTTTACCGGCACAAATTGGGAATGAAATTAAGGCGAGTAGATGGAGTAAAGAGGGATCCTTCCATGATTCTTTTTAAACAAAAATGTATTAAAATAAAACAATCGAGAAAAAATTCACAACAGAGTACAACTCACCGATAGATGTCTTTTCAAATGATAAAAGATATAATGCCACGAAGAATAGCTCATTGAATGCGCAAAAAGCAAAAAGAACTTTCTACAAATTGATTTAATCATTTAATACGAAATGAATCAGATAAAAGAAAAATAAAATAATGCCACTAACATTGTTCGAGTAGTAAGCTTTTAGAATAGGATTTGATAATTTTGAAATTTGTTTGTGACTTGTAGCACCAGCTGTTAGAGAGCTGAATGTATATTAATGATATAAGTAATTTTGCACGCGTCGTTGTTTTTTTTTTTCCCGGAGATCGATTCCGTGACTCACCTATACATGTGCATATAATGACTACTGAGGTCCAGAGATATTAATAATTGAAATACTATAGCCCAAGGTTTATAGGCAGAAGCGAGAAAACATAGTAGACAACTTGTAGTGGATCTATGAAAAAATACGTAAATAACGGTAACGGAAGAGGAGTTAAAAAGAAAAAGAATTACCTGTCAGTAACCATATCCAAAACTGCACCAAATTTGCTGCCTATATAATTCCGAAATATTATTTAAACGTAGTCTTTAGGTGTGCGTATCACATGAAATACACGTACATTGATTGTAATATCTGGCAGCATTTCCGTCCACAGCGTCTAACAAACATGAAATTGTATAAAGTCCCATACACGTCCATGGACTGAAAGGCATGAAATATAGTGACAATACGGCGAGAATTACACGACTATAACCTGAATTTACGATTGCACACCGATTTACGGAAATAAGTAACTTTGTTCGCGTAAAAAAAAAAGATTTAAAGGTTTAGGAAAATCACAAAAACCTATGATGTTCGGTATGAATAAAAAAACATTTTCTGAAACTTCTTGTTTCTTTAACTTCGATATTTGTTGCTTTGATTTATTAGACATTATTGAGTTTATGAAATAAATTAAGAACAATAAAGTAATCGTAATATGTATGATGAAAAGATCTTGCGAGATGCACGTTAAGTTCATTTTATACTCACGGTAATGATTATCCGATTGATGTATGTTTCTTTTTCTGGAATGTTTTATCCAAGAAAGTATAGCACAAGAAACTTCTTTTTTTTCTACTTTGTTGTAGTATATTAAATGGTAAAAATTCTTTTGATCATTTAAACTTCTAGTAATTAAAAAAAAGTTAATATTTTTACTACTAGTAATAAAATAATCATAAAGTACTTAATGATTTCTTTATTTTTATTTTTTTTGTATTCTCTTGAATTTTTGAGTAGTACAATATTTATTAAAGGTAAATATTGTATATTGATTTTTGAAATATAAACAAATTTTTATTGATTATATTTATATATTTTAATAATTTTATAGATAATTAAAAAATTTTTTTTTCTAATTGAACAAGTTTTTCAAAAAATAATTATAATTTCTATTTTTTATTAAGTTCTTTAAATAATAAAAAAATTTTATTAGACAATAACAAAAAAATTTTATGTTTTTATTCAGATTAAATAAAGTTTTTAAAAAATTTTTTTTTATCTTAATTAGGCAAATTCTTTTATAATATAATATATATAAATAGAAATCTAAATTTCTTAAATATTTTTTTAAAAATTTTTTTATTCAAAATATTAAAATTTTTAAATATTATAAAGTCAAAAAATATTTTAATTAAACAAAATTTTTTGAAAGAAAGTTAATAAATAAATTAAAAATCTTTTATAAGAATTTTAAATTGGAGGTTTTTTTTATTATTTTAGCAATTTATTATTTTAAAGAATAATAATTAAAAATTAAAGACTAAACTAGTAGAGAAATACAATATTGTTTTTTAAATCTAATTTAAAGTATTTAATTAATACCTGATTTTATTTAATTTAAACTAATTTAATAAACTTTTCATATTTTTTAAATAAATTAATTTTCAACTAGTAATATATAAAAATAAATTAATTATTATATAAAATTTTATTATACTGTATATTATATTTATTAAATATCTTAATAAAGATATATTATAATATTATTATTACAAATAAAGAATATATAGTATACGGTTGCTTCCAAAAGTTTGAGTCCACTTACTATGTTTTTATTATAAATTTCAACTTTAACAATTTTTAAATCATTGACTATACGATCAAAAATTATAAAAATTATATATATTATATCTTAATACTTATTCTATTTCTTATATTTTTCAAAAAAAAAACTCTTTCCCATAGATCCTTTTTTTCCAGAAAATTTCCTTTTTAGGCAATTTTCCTTTTCATTTTTCTCTGGCTTTGTAAAGAGTTTTTCAAATCATCATGCCATCCAAAACTCGAGCACAATATAGAATGACCCAACAACAACAACATAACATAAACACAGTTTCAAGTAATATAAGAAGTTGCACTTAAAACCAGCAAAACTTTGCAATGAAAATCCAAGAAACAGAGGAAGAAGGAGTCGAAGCTATCTTCCTAGCTACTATCAATAACAATATATATACCCCAGCAAACAAACAGACACTGGTTCAACCTCAAACAGAATATCTAATATTTAATATGATGACACAAATAATTAAAACAGCACTTCATCCACTTCTAAAGGTTTTCACTCTGAAACAAACTCTGAAATCAATTGATATGAAGAAACAGAGTACAAAACTCAATACCATGACAAAGGAAAAAACAAAGCAGAGGACAAGGAGCCCACTGCAAGATCGCTTCCAACTGACTGGCAAGTTGAATATGGAAGGAAAAGATTTAAACAAACAATTCCCATTGAAAAGGTTTCTGGCAGAGACAATCAAAATAAAATCTGAAATTTAGTAAAACACCTTATCAAATTCCAATCCTTTTTTGCATATCAAGATTGATAATTCATGAAATGCAAAACTAATCACTGCTTTATTTGGGGATGAAAAAGATGCAAATAAAGCTGAAAATCTCAATATCAATGACAACACTATTATCCACATGTCAGCAACACCCATATATGATAGTATTGCAGTCAAAAATAGAAGCATCTGAGCATAGGACATTCCACTTAATGTTACACACAATGAGGTATGCACAGCCTTTACTAAATTTGGAGAAATTCAATCTCTCAAAATACAAATAATCGGTATGTGGCAAACAGCCACAGTGGAATACAAAAATCAAGAAGATTATGAGAAAATCCAAGTCAGATGGGCAATATCTTTCAAAGGAGATCTTATTTACATCTACTCCTTCCTTAATACCCATCAAATCAAAACAGAATGAGACAAATATACAATCAAACTAGTCAACCATCCTCCAAGTACTACAGGCTTTGACCTTAAAAAAATAATAGATCAAACCAAAGTCCAAATATGCTATATTCCAGAACCTCTCAATATCAACGAAAAAGATTTGCTATCCTTAGCTTCAAAACAGATGAACTTCTAGAAGCTGCCAAAACCTTTCCTGCAAAACTTGGCAATACTAAACTCACTTGGATTGATTCAGACACTAAAGCGTGCAATCTCTGCTTCAGTATGGAACATATGATTAAAGATTGCCCAATTCCAAACAGGCAACAATATTTACAAGTTAAAAAACAAGAAAATATCAGAAAATTTGGGCATCTTTATAACAGATACAAACCCAGTAGATACTCCACCAACTCACAGAGACAAATCTTACAAAGAGATCACACCAAACCTTCCTTCACTGAAATTGTAAAACAAAGGAACACTGCTAAAAATTTTATCAATATAAAGGCAACAGACCCTACCAAACACCTCACCGACAATGTTCAGAACATCTCACTGCACAACATTCTATATACTATCAAAGAAATAGGACAGAAGATCAAGAATATCAAATATGAACTTATCAGCATGGATAAGTTTATAGAACATTTTGAAGATAACAATTACTACTACCATACATGTAAAACAGATCACGAATCACAAGATAAAAGGGATAACAGATCAATCAATAAAGAAGTCATAAGTGTAACCTCTAACACCATCAGAAAAAGAAGAGTATCAAGTCCAGTTTTAGAAATCAGACAAAATCAAATAAAAATCTATAGACAACTCAACAAATTATCAGGTAACATGAATGTAATCACATCATCTCTCTCTGAACTGGCAGTCATCCAAGTTCCCTTTTCCAATGATGACACTTTCCAAATTCCTTCTAATCAATGAGTAATACAAATAATACTCCTTCTTTTATATGGAATACATCAAATATAGGTAACCCTATTACAAATATTTCACCTCTTATCTCTACATATATATCCCTTTGGAAAATTATCACTCACAATATTCATAGCATCTCAACAGATCTCAAAAAAAATTCTTGATTTGAACTTTGTGATATCAATAATTGACATATTATTATTACAACAGAAACAAATAGTACCTCACAATCCTCAAAATATTGGACATATAATAGCTACAAATCCTTTTGGATACATAAAGAAGCACAAACTCTAGAATATAGTGTTGGCATTAGTGTCACTCATCAACTAGCCCAATAAATCTTTAAATATCAATACTATTAAGGATGACTCTTATCAGTGGATATGGCCTTTCTCAATAAACAAAAGGTCAGAATTATAGGAGCATACTTTTTAGCATATAGTTTAACAATAAAAAATTAACCACTTTTTACAAGATGAAACAATGGATCAATGAAGCTAAAATAAAAAACTATTAGATAATAGTAGCAGGAGACTTCAATGCAGTAAGCAACCCAAGCTTGGACAAATATAATGATCACAAAAAGCACCTTTCAATTACATCCAATACTATATACATCAAATACCTATTGGAACAAGGGTTTATCGATACATACAGAGAATACAACCTATCAAGAAAAGAATTTACTTGGCAAAATAAACAAAACAAAAGCAGAATAGATCAAATATGGATCCTTTTGTCCTCTATATGGCAATCAAGAGAAGCATACATCTCTTATGAAATTAAAGACATTACAGATAGTAATCACTCAGTTTTTATCACTGAAATAAAAGCCCGGCAATTGGACAAAGTCCCCTTCAAAGCAAAACACATACCAAATTATAAATTCAATTGGAGCCATACATCATCAGCAGCATGGGAAAAATTTGCAACTAGTTTGAAGAATTCGTTGTAACTAATCACAATATTCTCCAATATTATAATTTGGACCATAAATAGAACAAATTCAAAAATATTCTCCATAAATCAGTTAAATCACATATGACAAATATCAAATTATATCACAAAACTCGCAACCTCAAAGCTGACCAAAATTATCTCAAAACACTTGTTCAACTACAACAACTCCAACACAAACTCA
>CAJVPT010003899.1:0-14374 GCA_910592055.1 Acaulospora colombiana
TTAAAATATAATATATATGAATTTTATAATTTTTGGTTATATAATTAAGGATTTAAAAATTGTTAAAGTTGAAATTTGTAATAAAAACATAGTAAGTGAAGTCAAACTTTTGGAAGCAACTGTATATAACTATAATATCTATTTTATTATTTCAATAAAAATGTATTTGTATTTTAAATTGATTAATAAATTGCAATATGGTCTAATTACAAGTATTGCAAAAAAAATTAAATAAATAATAGTTAATAAAAAACTTTTTTTTATTAATTTTTAAATTTTATATTAAAAATATTTATTAAAAGTTTTTTTGAATTTTTTGTTTAATAAAGTTTTATTATTATTATTCTTATAATAAATCAAAAAATATTTTTTAAAAGTTGTTAGTAAATATATTTTTTTATTTACAATTTTTTATAATTAAAAACTTAATAAAAAAAAGTTAAGTAATATTTTTACTATTAATAATAAAAAAGCTTTTTTAAAAAAAATTTAATTATAAAATATTTAAAGATTATTTTACTTTTGCAGTGAATTTATAAAGATTTTTTATGATTTTTTCTTTTGTAATTTTATAAAACTTTTGTTTTATGATTTTCAAAAGAATTTTGTTTATCTTAGTTTAACTTTGAATTTTTGAATAATATAATTTTTATCAAAAATTATTGATTAACATAAAATAAATTAATTTAAACAAGTTTATACTAATTATATTTGTGTATTTAATAAAATTATTAAAGAAAAATTTCAATGATTTTTTTTTTCAATTGAACAAGTTTTTAAAAAATAATATAATATTAAAAACAAGTAACAAGTAATGTAAATTACTGTCTTTTATTTTATTAAGTTTTTTAAGTAATAAAAAAACTTTACCAAATAAAAGTTAAGACCTTTGAACTTCTATTTTAATTAAACAAATTTCTTGAAAAGGTTTTTTATTTTAATTAGGCAAACTCTTTTATAATATAGCATTAATATCAATAGTTATAACAAATAAATTTATATATTGATTAAAAAGATAAAATTTTCAAATATTTTTAAAATATTTTTATTTAGAAATGATCAAATTCTTTAAATGTTATAAAGCTAGAGAGTATTTCAATTAGGCAAATTCATTTCAAAAAAATTTTGTTAAATAGATTAAAAATCTTTTAGAAAAACGTTGAATTATTATTTTTTTTTGCAATTCATATTTTTTAACTTATTTTTTTTCGAAATAATCAACAAAAACAAATAGTTGATAATGATTTTAATAGTTAGAAATCAAGTATAAAACTACTAGAGGATTATAATATTGTTCTCTAAATCTGGCTTAAAGTATCTGGTTGAGACTTAGTTTGAACTAGCTTAACGAACTTATTATATTTTTTAAATAATATAGTCCTTTAACTAATAATATACAATAACGAGTTAGTCATCTTGTAAAAGACTGAAACTTATTATATATTTTTTTTAATATCTCAATAAAAACATCCCATGATGACAGAATTGCAAGTAAAAATAAAAATAATAATAAATAATAGTTAATATCTATATAAATAATAATATCCTAGTTATAAAATTTATATATAAAAAGAAATGCAAAAATTTTTTTATAATTTACAATTTCATTCATATATAATTTTTTTAAAAGTTATACTCTATATACTAGAACTGAGTATACATTTATGAAAAAAAGTATAAAAATAAAATTTTCCATACACAAAGTTCACATTTTATTATTTATAAATCAAATGAATATATTAATTACAAAATATACATATTTATATTGTACATTCTACAAATTTTTTTCTTGAATCAAGAGATAACCGAAAGAAATTGCAATAACAAATAAGCTCACCATAAAAGTTAACTTATTTTCCCAAAAATTAAGTTTGTCATTTTTTCCGAGAGCACCGTTCGTCAATGTTCCGGTGACTTCCACAGTATACTGGGCGTCGGCTGGCACTGCAGCGGTTACTAAAGTGACAACTACCACTGTCTGCGGCGGAATGTAACTTTCAAATGACGTTTTAATTCCATTAGTTGTTGTGTATATTGTAGTAGTGTAACCCGGATAAACCTTCGTTATGGTAGAATAAAATGTAGATGTGACATATTTAGTGGTAGTAACATTATAAGAGTTAGTGTTGGTTGGTGTTATCGTTATTATTGAATTTGAGGCTGGACTGGGTGGTATGGTGGTGGTGATGGTTGATCCTGGTTGGCTTGGATTTCTGATTTAAATTATTAAAGAATATTTAGCATTTACCTAAGAGAAAACAATATGTAAATCACTTACGTAGAAGTCGCCACTTCACAGTCAGTGTTAACACAAACATTTTCAGTCGTAGTTGTTTGAGATGGAGGTGGGTTGTAATGAACAGTAATGATACTCGTACTGGTAAACTCTTTTTCATTAAGTGAAGATGTTGAAGTAGATGTTACTAAGAAAAGAAAATTGAAGGAAGTCTCAGGTAAAGAAACTTGTTATTAAAGCGAAACAATAATTGACATCGAGAATCTTCGAATTTACCTAAATTAGTATTAGACGTTGGAGTGGTTGATGAGGATTGTGTGCTATCGGACGATGAAGTTGAGGTCGTAGTATCAGTTAGGGTATTAGTGGTATCTGTAGAAGTCGAAGTCGAAGTCGTAGGTGTAGAAGTTAATGTTGGAGTAAATGTGAAATTCGAAGAGATAGTTAATGTTGTAGAAGTTGTAGAGATCAAAGTTGTAGATATAGAAGTCGATATCGAGGTAGGTGTAGATGTTGAAGAAATTGGCAATGTTGTAGGAGTAGAGGTCAAAGTCGTAGATATAGAAGTTGATGTTGAAATAGGTGTAGAAGTTGAAGAAATTGTTAATGTTGTAGAAATAGAAATTGCAGAGGTCAAAGTTGTAGATATAGAAGTCGCTATTGAAGTTGTAGAAACTGTTAACGTTGCAGAAGCTGTACCTGAAGTTGATGACGTCAGTGAGGTTGTAGTAGGCGTAGAAGTTGAAGAAATCGTTAATGTTGTAGAAGTAGAAATTGCAGAGGTCAAAGTCGTAGATACAGATATAGAAGTCGATACTGAAGTAGGTGCAGAAGTTGTAGAAACCGTTAACGTTGCAGAAGTTGTACCTGAAGTTGATGACGCCGGCGAGGCTGATGAATCAGACGAAGTTGATGAGGCAGACAGCGACGTAGGCGGGGTTGACGAGGTGGGCGAGGTTGATGGCGTCGGCGGGGTTGATGACGTCGGAGGGGTTGACGAGGTGGGCGAGGTTGATGGCGTCGGCGAGGTTGATGGCGTCGGCGGGGTTGACGAGGTGGGCGAGGTTGATGGCGTCGGCGGGGTTGACGAGGTAGGCGGAGTTGATGACGTCGGCTGAGTTTCTGATGCAGGCGGGGTTGACGACGTTGGCGGAGTTTCTGATGCAGGCGGGGTTGACGACGTTGGCGGAGTTTCTAATGCAGGCGGGGTTGACGACGTTGGCGGAGTTTCTGATGCAGGCTGGGTTGACGACGTTGGCGGAGTTTCTGATGCAGGCTGGGTTGACGACACGGGAGGAGTTGACAGAGCTGATGTCGAATCCGTTACGGGTGTAGAAGTAGGCGTTGAGGTTATAGAATCCGCGGAAGTCGACACTGGTGATGTTGGCGTAGCAGCAGATGTAGCGATTATCGTATCACTTTGTCGTTTTACGATATCATTAACCATAGACGTACTGACGCCTGCCATCAATGTAATCAAAATAAATAGAGAAATAAAGAAGTTTCTTTTATTGTATTTCTTCATCTTAGTTTCCAGAAAATCCGTTAGAAAAAAAAAAAAAAAAGAAGAAAAGTAAGGTGAGCTAAGCTTCAGGCGACAATGTATTCCTAGTTCTATAGCACAATTGTCATAAACAATAATGGTGATGATAACAATAAGTCAATGAGTTTCTACGTCCGTCTTGTGCAATGAGGTTTATTTATTTAAAGGATTCAGATTAATTCGCTGTATTAGATAGTAAAAATGAAACCTGATGTTCAAGTTTTCATAGTAAAATTTTTTGACGATATAAAAATATGAATATTGAATTTGCTCTTTACTATATATATATATAAATCGCCGGCGTTATCTTCCGTAGTGATTATCATGTGTGACGATATAGATAAATTAAATCTAAACCAATTTAAATGTAGTTTTAAAACATTCCGTTTCTTAATCATAACGAAAGCTACGCGTTAGAATCAGGTTATCTGACAACTTGATTTCAAAATAGGAAACGCATTTCTTTTAATATACACTTCCCAACCTCAGTATTACAAAGTTCACCTCATCGAAAATCCTGTTTACTTTCAATGAGACAAAATTAGAGCAGGAAACTAATAATAGAAACGCCTGACGAATTAAGTGGAATTCTTTTCCAAAAACAAGTGACATGGGAGATGCGTCTGATTATATCTTGTATTGTGCTAATTGTACTACTATTAAATAAAGGTTTACGCGACATGATGATCTTTGACACGTGATAGAGTATTTACACAAATCTAATGGTCAAGCTTATTTGCCGATTTAGAAGTATTTGGAGGAAAATACAATCAATATCGCAGTTTGTTATCATACATTTACTATAAAACGTGGATGATTCATATAGGAATCGAAGCAATTACTGTATGACACAAAGAAAGAAAACTAAAGCTTCTGGAATTGCTCAATCATAACAAAAGCAGACTTACCAATAAAATCAATGAATGGCGTCCAGCTAGTATGCAAGAAGATAAAAATATCTACTACACTGACTCAAAAAATTGCCTATTATATCAATTTTTTTTATGTAAAGCGCATAAGTCTAATTTTTTAAATAGCGTATTTATCAATGTTTTATACAATATTTTGATTACATTTTAGCTGTAGAATGTGTAATCGAAATATGCAAATTTATTTGTACAATTTTTTGCGTTTAGTAATATTTTAATATATTATAATGAAAAAAAGCCATATAAACAAATTCATAGCTTTTTTTTTTATTTATTAATGTTTTTTAGCGTGCGATCTCTGTCTAAACAAAAAAAATATTGATATTATTTCTTTAATTCATCAAGGATTGTCTACAAAAAAATTAATTTCAAATTCAAGATTGATTACAATACTGTGTCAATAATATGAAAAGAATTTTGTTTGATATGTAAAAAAAATATCTGGATATTCGCATTCCTTAAATGAATAATATGAATGTATTATTATATGTTCTATTAGTTTTGGTCATATAAAAAAATTTTTTTTTTGGAATAGAGACTTAACTATATTTATTGACTTTGATAAAATAATATATAAAATTAATTGTAGAGGTTACAAAAATTGCTGCTATGGTCCATTATTTATATTACTAAACTTTTAAAATCCAAGTTTTTAATAAATCTATTAGGCAACTTGTTACCTAAAAGTATTCAGTTGAACAAAATTTTTATTACTACTTATCTAAAAAACTGGATATTTTTTATTTAAATCTTCAATTCCTATATATCTTTCCAAACTAATTTATTATTGACTTGATTTGTTAAATCCTTAAAAAAAAGAAATATATCTTTCAAATAATTATAATAATTATAATTTATTATTAATATCAAGTGTATTAAAAAAAATAGTATGAGTTTAGTAGTTTTATATATTATATGAAAGTAAAAAAACTATTATTTATATATAGTATATTATAACTTATAATAGACTTAAAGTTTTTATAGAATCAAAAAATACATTTACATCACATATTATATATATTTTTGTTTATATTTTTACTATTTATTTATTTTTAAATTCTTTGTTAAACTAGGTATATATGCTTTATTAAATATACAGTATGTATATTTTATATTAAAAAATATATTACTAAAGCTAAGTCTCTATTTAACTCACTCATCTCTATTTTAAGAATTATTAAAACTCTAAGTGTAACTTCAGAAATAATTTATTGCTTCATTAGCAATTCAAGTAAAGATCCTTCCAACTGCTAACTTAATTATCTACAGATCACTACTGCAAATTACTCTGCAAGGTTCTAACAGAGCTTAAAATCCAATTCTTTTATTCTATATTTTGCTTTTCTTATTAAAATTTCTTAAGAACTTTTATCTTCAAGGTTTTCGTTTTTTGATAGTAGATTTCTTTTCTTTAGAGTTATAGTTTTCTGATTTGAAAGACATAGTGGTCTTTTTGTCTTGTTCTCTCTATTAATTCCTTATGTTCATTTCTATTTAATTACTTTTTTGCATCTCTTGTTCTAGACTTTTTTTTGAACTTGGTTGCAAACTTTTTTTTTGCATTTTTATTATTCACTTTCTTATTATTATTCCTATTTATTTACCTTAATATTTTAAATCTATATTTCTAGAATAAGATTAATTCTTATAAGGCCAGTACAAAAACTTAGTGTATTTTGGCTAGTTTTAGAAATTTGTTCTATTATTTTAAAGATCTACTTATCAAACTCTCCTATTTCTTTTCAATTATTGATGATCAGCCTTAAATTTTTCTCTTTAACCTCTTTCTTTTTTTTTTACAGTAGCTCTTTAAAGTTTTTGTTGAATTCATCTACTTTTTTATTCCATATTTCTTGTAGCTGATCTTTATTTTTTATTTTTTTTTAAATGCTAGCTTATCCTTGTACCAGGTTAGTACCTTTATTAATTATTAAGATACATTCTAGAGACTAACCAAGATTACTAGTTACCCATATTGTCTAAGAATTTACAGATCAACGAATAGTACAAGGGGCATCTATTTATGTCTCACCCAACCAAAATAGGGGAACTATATTACCATCTAGTATAGAATTCTCTTAATCCTTAACAAAGTTAAAAGAAGATGGATGTATGCTACCAAAATAATGGACCACAAATTGTACTCCCTTATTACAAACCAATGCTTCCTAGGGAATACCACAAGATGGCTTGTTGCTATCCTTTTGGGGGAACTAACATGTCAAGAACTTGCCTAAGATGCCCAGCACCATTGGTGTTGGGGGTGTCTTATACAAGGTCTGAAGACTTTGTTAGCACTGAAAAGAAAAAAGAAAAAATTTGGATCTGTCCTGTGTCTTGACTGGGGCATGGTCTTGTGTCACGGAACTTCTGTCACCAATCTATTGAGAAACTGTTTTTATATGATTCTTGTGTTTTTGTGGGTAGTCAGCTCCATTTTTGTGTGCAGTCCATGGAGCAAACAGTCCATGGGCTTGTTTACTCTTCCTTGATGGCCAATGATTTAGGAGGTTGTGGTATCCTGTATTTATCCGCATTAGCACATGACTTATGGTGGACCCCAGGTTTCTATAGAGCTGAGGAAATACATTCAGACACATGAGGTGGCCAATGAGAGCTTGTTTATCAATCTTGTTCAACGCGTTTCATGTCCACCAATCAGAATCAATAGAATTTGTGCTACCCAAAATTTCAGGGTCAAGCTGGGATAGGCAAAATTTCCCAAAAAGCTGTGAAAAGTGGTAGCTCTAAGAGGGCACACAGCCATTCCAAGGGTGAAAAATGAGTCCTTTGGATGGGAGAGACCCTCTCTTAGGTACTGTTTTATTCCTCCACTTCATCTGATAGGTGGCAGGTACTCTGCTGTTGGTTCTTCTCTCTTGAGAAACTTTCTTGCTGTTGGTAGTCAAGGTGAGTGCTGGACTTTGCAGGTCACAAGAGTCCAGTATTGTTCATAGGAGATTATAGACAATATGAGGGGAAGTAATGGAGTTCTGAAGAAGACCCCTTCAGGTTGGTTTAAAGAAAGTATTAAGACTTTATTAGCATAGAAGTGACAAGACTTCTGCAAACATCTTTTTTGTGTGTGGTCAGAGGATCAGCGGTAAGAGTTTATCAATTTGATAGCTGATCTTTATAGGATAAATATTCTAGCAAGTATTCTATAATTTTATCTTATTGATTACAAGTAATATATTTCACTTGCTTATATAGATTTGGTCTTCTTACAGTCAACTTACTTAAGATAGGTAGCTTATTATTGATCAGTTTTATAAGAAAGCTTCTTTGTTGAAATTGTTTAAAAGATATATTTTACATGTTTTCATTTTTAACACTTTCTTATACTAGGTTCTATGTGTGAGTCTAGTGTTCTGAAATCTGATAACTCTATATTTTCTCTGTTCTATTTTGATGTGTCCACTGATAGATTATTGTTTTATTATTAATATTCTTAATAAACTATCTAATTGGATTATCTAATATTGTCCTTTGTTACTTGATTTTAGTAATTATTTTATATGAAGTGAGATCTTTTCATTCCATCAATAGAAATTTTAGAACTTTCTTAGTTAAGATATCTGCTTTTTTATTATAAAGATTATTTGAATATGCCTTAATTTTTGTAAGCTTTAGATCTATATATATATATTTTTATTAGCTCTATTATATATGCCCATAGAAATCAAATTTTTTTTTTGAGCCATCTTTTGTATATTTTTCTCGAGTTTTCTTTTTCTAAAGATTTTTACTTGGAAATACATGCTTAACTATCTATAAAGATCTTTACTATATTTTTAATTGAAATCATTAATAGTATCGTTATAATTGCTACCAATTCAACTCTTGTAAATAATGGCCAATTGTTTACTCCTATTTGAAACTTACTTTTCTTTTCTTCTTTTTCTATCTAAATCCAAGCTGCTTCTATCTTTATTTCTTTATTTATTTTTTTTTCATAATTAATAAGTATTCTATCAGAATATAAGATTAGTTTTTCTTTAGATCCGAGATTACTTTGAAGTACATTCATTAGATAATCTTGATATACTCCTTCTCTTATATGTTCCTTGATAATAAATTATTTCCAGGTTTCAATATTCATATAATTTACTTTATCATTTTGAATCTTAAAAGGGCTTTGATTGCTATAAAGCATTTTTTAATCCTTTTTTCAAGTGCTAACTTAAGATTGATAATTTTTAAATCTCATATTCTTCTGGTAAACTTTCTTGTATTGAGATATAATACTATGTATATTTTCTCCTAATTCACTTTTTATGATATAGTCACTATTTAGTGTTATGCCTTTTGAATATTTCAAGCATTTTTGTATATTGGTATCAATCATTATTGATATTACAACTGGTAAAATACTTCACTATCACAATATTTTTCTTTTTGTTTTTGTTTACTTTTCTTCAAGTTATTTGATTTTTTTTGCTTCTTATTACTATCCACAATTTTTTTACTTGTCTTTATTTTTGAATATTTTGGTTCCTATTTTATATAGTTTTTTCTTCCAGATCTTATAAGTTGCTTTAGTTATTCTTTTGAAAGGTTTTTAATTATAATTTAAAATCATTCTGATATAGGTACTTTATTTATATTTTGTAGAAGCTGAAGCATTTGCCAGTCTCTTATTTTTTTGGTTTCCTAATCAATCAGCTGATTTAGGTACATTAGTTAATTATTTTTAAGTGATGGTATAGCTTTTTTATATTTTTCTAATACAAGATATTCTTTAATTCAAATGTTTTTTTTTTTCATTCAAAGATATCTTGCTATTTTCAACTACTGGTTCAAGATTATTTAAACTGTTACAAAGTTTTGTTACCTGGTTTTCTCTTTGTAACATTCAAACATTTTTCCAGTTATAGATCTTTGAATAATAAATTACACTGTTAGACATAGATCTATATAAATCTAAAAAGTTTTTTATATGCTATTATTAAGGTGTTACATATTTTTCAGAACTATGCTATGTTGCATTCTAAACTTTATTTTAGATATTAATACTCTATTCAAAATATAGAGAGCTTGTTTGTCTATCACCTTTTTACTGTATATTTGAGGGCTCTTATTATTATGTTGATTTCTTTAAGCACTTATTATTTAAGTTCGATTGTAGTTTTTTGATTGTCTATCTAGATTCCTAAGAATCTAGCCTGTTCTATTTTATTGAGTTCTTTAATTACTTATTCTTCAATACCTGCCTTCACTTCTTCTGAATAGCAATTGGGATTATTTATAATAACCAAAACTGATTTATTGTCATTTATTTGAGAGTTATTGACGGTGTAGAAGATTCTTATAGTTTTTAGAATTTTTTTTATATTCTTTCTAGATCTTGTTATCCATATTGTACTATTTATAAAGGCTATAGCTACATGCCATGATTTTAATCTTTTTATAGTCTATTTTTTAAGATCAGAATTACTAGTTGAAATTATGTCATTCGACTATCAAATTATTATTGAATTTGATAAAAATTAATAATAAAAAGATTGCTAAATTATTTATAATTACTGTCACTGGGCATTAAAAATATTATCATACTGTGAAAAAAAATTCCACACAAAATCTGATAATATTGTAGCAAAAAAAATTTTTGCATATTGTGGCAAAAACTTTTTTGCATATTGTAATAAAAAATTCAACAAAAAAATCAGCAAAAAAATTGATACGGTGGCAAAAAATTTGATAAAAAAATTGATACTATGAAAAAAAATTCAGTAAAAAAATTATTGTGGCAAAAAATTTGGCAAAAAAATTACTGTGAAAAAAAAATCAGCAAAAAATTTAACAAAAAATTACTGTGGCAAAAAATTCAAATTTTATGAAATTTATTAAAAAATTATTTCTTCTCTTTCTTTTCTTCCTCTTTTTTCTCTTCCTCTTTCTTTTTTTCCATTTGCTTTTCTTTTCTTTTTAAAGATCTTGGTTTGACTCTTTTAAAACTAATTTCAATTGGTTTTATCTTGTCAATTATTTTCTGAGATTTTTCACTTTTTTCTTCTAATCTAACTGCTCCCAAATTTTATCCATTTATACACTTTCCTCAATTTGTTCTTTACTCTCTGAATATATTAATAATTTTTTATATTCAATAATTTTTTGTCTTTTGGATTTGACTATTGATTTTTTCCTTTTCCTATCTCTTTTTCTTATTTATGTTCTGAAATTTCTTCCAAACTATATGCCCAATTCGGCAAATCTTCTGGTGGTATCATATCATAAAAATATAAATTATCACAATATTATTTACGAGTCAGCTGAAACATTTGAATTGATTTCAAATGTTTATTCAAATATTTCAACAAATCCTTTAACTATAAGTAATTATAATTAATATTGTAACTATTCAACATAAAATATTTTACTAAAAAATATCTCTTAAGAATGCCAACTGTAATTATATATATTTATTTTTCTTTTAGTGAGGTTTTCTAGATCATTCTCACTTTATTCAGATAAATGTACCTTTGTTTCTTTAATTATATCAGTTAATTCATCCTGATATTTGACAACTTTCTTTGACCTTTGTTAACAAGTGACTGTGTTTTTTTAATTCTTTATGCTCTTTTCTTAATTATTTATTAAAAATTAATACTTAAAAGTAGTATAAATATAAAATATTATTAATTTTACTTCGTTTAATCAATTATTTGCATGTAAGCAATAATTGTCCGCTTTTAGTTTTTCAGTTTCTGCCTTCTAATATATTTCTCTCTGATGATAATGTAAAGTATCTAACAATTCATTTATTTGCTTTCATGAGGGATTAAAACATGGGGCCATAGATTTTATTAATTCGAATATCAACTTTTGTAATATTTTTTTATTCATATTACTTAAAAAAATTTTGTCTATTCTTAATTTATATTTGTTAGGAATGGTTTTTATTAAGGCCTCATTTTTGCTCTTGCTTCTTCTAATTTCGACTCACTTTCAGTAACCAGTTTTATCAGTTTTGTCTCTTTACTACTTCTCCTAGATTGAATTCTTTGATGCTTTTCTAAACTTATATACTTTCAGATTCTGATATATCAGTTGCTCTAAATTTTACAACAACTATAGGATCAAGTTCAGGTTCCACAGATTTGAGCTGATCAATTTTCTTTTTTAAATCTTTTATTTTATTTTTTTGCTATTCTGATTTTTTGGAAAACTTGTTATTAATATATTTTATTAGGTCTAATTATTTTACAAATTCAGTATTTTCTTTTTCTAGTTTTTTAATCCATATATATAATTCTTTTATTTTCTAAATAAATCGTTTGATTAATAAATGTAAATTTTAATAATTTAGCAATAATTTAATTCTAACCTTTTTCAATATCCTCCCTGGTTTGAGTTTCAGGTGGCAATTCAACTTCTGATATTGATATTCATATAACTTCAGATATCAATATTTCAGGCAATACAATAGATAGCCTCTTTCTAAACAATTTGATAGTTATAGTAGAAATTGAACATTCAGTACTAGATGTTACTGAATAAATGTTGTCACTTTTGATACAGTTAATGTAAAGAAAGTTTGCAATAGCAAAGAAGGTTGTGAAGATTACAAATGTGAAGGTGACTGTTCTCTGTAAAAAGCATGTCCAGTTGATTTTTTTTGTTTAAATATTTTAGATATTAGAAAAAAATATTAAATTAAAAAAATATTTAAATAAAATTATTCATATTGTTTTAATACAATTTGGGGCTATATATAATATTACACTATTATTTGTTATATTATATTACAATTCAGAGTTACTGTATATGTTATATTATACTATATATTATTTATTATATTATGCCTGTATTATATTATAATTCAAAGCTATTTAATATATCAATTACAACTTTGTCACTTTATGTTACTATTTACCAATTTTTAAAATATCAAGAAAGCATTCAATTTTAGCTTTACTTAATGAAAGTTTAAGAAAAAATTCAAAAAAGCAAAAATTACTTGCAATTGTAGTAAATATAATGAATTATTTGTTGACTCACAAATAAAATTTTTCTATAGATATTGAAAAACAAAAGGCGAATATTTGACAAATGAAGAATTCATATTTTGGCATAGAACAAGAAACATTTTATCAAGTTAAATTATGTTATTAAGTAATAATCAACAAAATCCAAGATTGAATAATACAAGTTCTAAAAAAGATGAATTTAAAGTTGATAATAAAAAAAAAAAAAGATATATTTGAAGATTATTTGATATCAAAATATGAATTTTCATCAAATTCTAACAAATTTTTGAATAGTTATTTTATGTGGATTTTGTTGTGAATTATGAACTATAGAATTTGATTTAATTTATCAAATAGTGCAATAAATATACTACTAAAATTTATAAAATTGGTGCTAATTGAAATTAGTAATAAAAAATTTGAGCTCTTTTATGAATCTTTGTATACTATCAACAATAAACTTGAATTATCAGACCAGTTCATTAGTTTTGTGGTATATCAAAGATGCCACAAATTGTACAAATAGGATGATGTTCTTAGTTTTAAAAAAACAATCAACTATTGATTATGAAGTGTGTTCATATTGAATTTTCTAATTCAACAATAAAATAAAAAAAAACTTGCAATTTTTCATTGTTTATACAATCAGAATTATTAAATGGAAATGTAATTAATCAATCCAATTTAGTTTTTCCATATTCTATTATTCAGTATCAATTGTTGCAAATATATCAAAATCTAAATTTTGAATCTAATATTCAGTATTGAATAGATCAATCAAACATTGACAAACTTCTATGTGATATCTATGATAGTAATATTTGGAAAATGTTTAAAGATGAAAACTCAGAATTATTTTTTATCAAAGAGATGTCTAATATACATTTGGAATTAATGCTAAATATCGATTAGTTTCAATTATTCAATAATAAAGTATATAGTACTAGAGTTATTGATCCATACGCACATTACACAACTCTTTCCTGTAGATTCCTGATCACCACTTTCAAAGAAGTGTTTTTTCAAAACTTTATGTTTTGAAAGTAATAAAACTTCAAAACTCTATCTAAAATCACCTGCTTCACTTGGCAGTAGTCATACTATATCCTTCTTGTTTACCTTTCCTCTTTACAAACCCCCTATCTAAGAAGTTAATAGTAAAAAAACTTTTCTAGGAAGAAGAAATCAGATGAAAAAGTACCCTTCCCCCCTTCCCTATGGAGATTCTAGAGTCTAGGAAGAAGTTTGGGCCAACAACTCCATGCTAGTCAGTAGGCAGACATTAATACCAGAGGCAAAAATGGTTTCTCTCTCAGTGTGTAGCAGTTTTCTTAGTTTTTCTGGAAAATTTTGTCTATTCTAGCTTGACCCTGAATTTTCTATTACACCAGATTCTAGATGGATTGATTGGTTAAGTTTGGGATTGGTTGCTTCACAGTTAGCAAAAATGTAAACAAGGATACATGTGACATGGGACATGAATGCATTTTCTAAGCTTTATAAGAACCTTAGATCTATTATAAGTCACTGGCTAGTTGTACAGGTGAATAAACATCACATGGACTGTGATCTCCTCTCTCTCATTAACTTCAAAAGTGTTAAGGCTATGGATTGAATATCATCAGAGGCAAAGTTGGGTGGATGAGTAGTTGTTAGGTGTCCCTTTATTCCTTTTCCTATTTCATTTTCTTGTAAA
>CAJVPT010003900.1:0-14370 GCA_910592055.1 Acaulospora colombiana
TTTAATAATAATAAAACTTTAGAATGTATTAATAAAATTTTTTTTTTAAAAATATAAGAAATAGAATAAATATTAAAACATAATATATATAAATTTTATAATTTTTAATAGTATAGTTAATGATTTAAAAATTATCAAAATTTAAATTTATAATAAAAATATAATAAGTGGACTCAAACTTTTAAAAGCAACTATACAATATATATATAATTTTTTGAAAGAACCACTAAGATTATATATACTGTATATTATAATATATATTTTTATTATATTTATTTATATTGGAAAAACATGTATTTAAAGGTTGTCTTTTTTCTTTACTAACAACTCAGAGTTGTCTGCCCCTAGTTTACATTTAATAAAGTTTTTCTTTAATTAAGATATATGATAATAAAATAACTTTCTAATATAGAGATAGTCTTACTCACTAATTAATCTAAATCTCTTTTTCTTCCTCTTTTTTATCCCATTCTTATATAGAATATTATTATGCCATTAGATAATTAATTGGCAGATTTCTTTTAAAGAGGATTAATAGAATGGTAAAATTCTTTTAAAGAAATAATCTTTTGTAAAATGGCTAAGTTCATTATATTTGAAATAGTTTCCTGTAAGGTTTAACCTTTAAGCAAGGGTAAATGACTATATTCTTTATACTAGAGAGTTACTTCTTTATTAAAGAAAGTAGACTTCTATATTTTCCAATTTTTTAGTCAAATTAAGTTGCATTTGTTTGAATTTCTTTTTTTTTTTTTTATTAAGCTGGTGAAGTCATGCTATGTAGTTTTTATTTATCATCATATTCTCTTATATACACAAATTGAATTGTGAAAAAATACATTTATGATAAGAAAAAAACTAATGACTCAGTATCTTATGAATCCTGCGACTTGCTGCAGTTTACCTTGAATAAATATTAGTATGTCATGACTCTACTAACACTGATATTTGTATGGAATAGAGAGTTAATATTGAAAATGTTCTGCAGTATGTTTCTTATATTTAAACTTGTTAGTTCTATAAATAGATATTCTTTATTATCTGTTGTTTCTTCATTCCAAAATGTTTTCCTGTTTTGTGATTTGATGTTGTTTCTTTTCTATTCCCATTTCATTTTCTTGGATATATATGCCTTGTGTTTTTTTCCCATTCTAATACCAAGTCATATCTTAGCTTTCAGATGCTTCTTTTTTTTTGCTACAGTCATGCCATTGCTTCCTTTACTGCAGCTTTGGTTTCTGTTTCATTTTCTATAAATTCTTCTACTATCTTGATCATCTTGTGTATAACCATCTCTCTAATGATGTCTATTGGTTCTACTGTTCAGTATTTTTTCTTTCCTGTATCTGGTTTGAGGAGATATTTCTATTTACTTTGGATAGGCTGCAACTGTTTGTTTTCATTGGCTCTTGTTGCACATTCTTGTGTCAGGAGTTTTATTAGTTTTTCTATTATTCTTGTTTTATTTGGTCCGCATGTGAATGGGTATAGATCTCTTTCTTCTTGTCTTCCACAGATTATACACATTAATAATTTATAAATCCATAGTTTGTGTTTTTTCATGTTTGCTAACATGAAATGTTTGTTGGATCATGTCTTCTATCTAAAGGTTCTATCCATATGGTTGTCTTGGCTTGTTTGGAAGAATGTAATTTTGAAGGGCATCAGGGTCTGCATAATTAGTACCCAGTTTATTTCTTTGGTTTTCTGTCCTGTTAACATGTTTGATTTCATTGTAGTGTTCTCCACTTACTGGTCTATTTGGTCTTTAGCAGGGTCTTGCCTATTGTTTTAAAGGGTAAGTCCATAAAGGACTGGTTCTATCTCAATATTGTGTTACTACTTGTGGACTGGAGTTCTTGTATCTTTATAATGTCTTTAAGGTTGTCTGCAAGTATGGTAGCTGCTAGTTTGTCTGCTTGTTCATTTTCTTTGTCTCCTAAGTGACCTTTTATCTTTATTCATTGGACCTTGATTTGCTATACTATGATGATTTCTTGAATTGTGTTGATTAACAACTGATTTGGGCTTTCTAATTTTTGTTTCTTGATCTGGTTCTTGTACAAAATTTTTCTTATTGCATTGATGACACCTTGATTATCTATGAGAATATTTATCCTTTTATTAGGAGTGACTGTACTGATTGCTATGAGTATTACTGTCAATTCCACTCTAGTGAAGGATAGTGTGTCCTGTGTTTCTGCCTGGAAGGTCATGATTTTCTGACCTGTGTTTTGGTCACCCATTTGATTCCTATTCTACTTCTAGTTGACTGTCTTGTGAAGAAACCATCAGTGTAGAACTGGATATTATCCTTTGTTGCTAGTGTTCTTGCAATTTGTTGCAGCTTCTGAATTATTTTAGTTGAGGCTTTTAACTTTCTTTCTATAAGAGTTTCAATAGTCGATAAGAAGTCCAGGTATATTCTGGGTGTGTATGTATGGAGCCTTCCTGCTGGTTTCCCTTATCACGAGTTTAATCCCTTGAGGAGATGATTGTAGTCTGTTAAGTGAGATTGTCTGGCATTTGTGATCTGTTGTCCTGAAAAGATTCCAATTGTGTTCTTTTTGATCTTGATATTTACTGAATGTGTCAAGAGTTGCTCCATGATGCATTGTTGTTAATCCTTGTAGTTTTTTCTTAGTTCTTGATTGTTGAACGGGCATCCTTTGCACTTAAACATTGGTGGAGTCTCTTCGTTTCAGATTATGTGATTCATGATGACCCTTTGATTGTCTAGTTGTTTCTTTTTCTTTATTATTATAGTTTCTTCTTTCTTTTTTGTTACCAGCTATTTAATCATTAACTGATATTGAGTGGGAAGAATAGGATGATTGTGTGGAAACTGTTGATGAAAAGATTACTGTCTCCTTTGATAGGTAGTTTTTTCCTGTTGACTTTTAACTCTGATTGCATTTGTATAATTAGTTCTTTCAAGTCTTTATACTATTTAGGTATCCTGCCTTGTCTTCTCAGTTTTATCCTTATTTGTTGCCCTGATAGGATTCTAGTTCTGCTATCATTCTGTAGTTAATCTTTGAACATTATTTTTTTCTTTTTGAGTAAGGTTCTATACCTGTTGTACCATTCCTCTGTGACTAGTTCTTTGATTACCTAATCCTTATTTCTAACTGGTTTTCCATATCAGGTATGTTCTGTTGATGCTATCATAATTCCTTGTAATTTGAGCATATTCAGAATATCATTTGTGAGGTTGTTTCTTTTCCTAGTCTAGAATAGGAGTTTGTCTATCAGAACTAAAGTATTTGACCAGTAGTTGTTCTAAAGTTGTTGGAGTCTAATCTGTATAGTAATATCTATCAAGTTGTAGCTGTTTAATCTGTTTATTAGGTTCTTCCCGTGCATAAGAATTTGTCTATTCTATAGGTTGAACACCTTGTAGCCGAAGTCGGCATGGAGAATACAGTTCAATGTTGTTGAAGATAAGTCAGCCTTATACTTGAATGTTTTGTTTATTTTGCTGCTTATCTTGTCACACTCTTTTTTGAAAAGGACTAGGTCATTGAGAAGGTATTCTATTGCGAGAAAAGAGCCTAATTGATGATATACTGTGTCTACTTGTTCGCGATTTTTTTCTAAGTCAGTATTTCAGTTATGATATCTATTTTTTCTTTAATCATATTTTTCTATTGGGTCTACTTTCCATTTTCTATTATCCATATACCCAGAATTCTTATTGCTTTATCTTTTCTGAGTGGTAGAATCCATATTCTATTGAGTTGTATGCTTTTTTCTTTTTGTACTTGAATCATATTTAGACAAATCAGAGATAATTTTCTTACTATTAACCTGAATGTCATTTATCCTTAGGAATTTTGAGACTTTATCTATTATTGATTATATATTTTATCTACTGTTTGTGAACCATGTGGTATCATCCATGTATGCTGTAGCTGTTATTTTTGTTTGTTTTATTCTTTTGTTAGCTATCTCTTTTTGACTAGGTAATGTCAGGTCTGGGAGAACTTCTGTTTTTATCATATATTCAATATATTTATCTTGGATCTCTTGCAAAAGAGAATCATAGTATACTCTCTAGAGAAAGGGAAAGATGGTGTCTCCTTAATTTATTTCATAATAAACCCGATATTTTTCAATAAAACAATGTACTATGATTACTTTATTATTTCTACTTTCCAATATGTTGTTAAGTATCTTAATTATCTTGACTAGTATTCAGATTCTTCTGAGGGCTTGAACTAATATGTTCTTGTTTATTGAGTCATATACTTTGCTGATATCCTGGCTAAAAATCTAGGCCTCTTTTTTGTATTCTCTGGCTTCCTTCATGATATTGTTGAGGATGTGAATTGGTTTCTGTATGCTTCCTTCTAGTAAACCCATCCAATTATTGATGCACAAGATTTTGTGTTTAATACAAATGATTATAAGTCTTGTATTCAGGATGCTCATAAATACTTTCCTTGTTATTTAAGTAATGTAATGGGTCAGGTGATGTTGATGTCTCCCATCCAGTCCTTGGGTTTTTGTATTGGATATATGTTTTTTTTTTTTCTAGTCTTTTGGAACTTTATCTGTTTTTAATATTTTATTGAAGAGGCTTTTCAACAGTTTTAATCCTTTCTTTCACAAGTTTTTCAGAAGTATATATGGAATTTCTGAAGGGCCTGGAGCACTATACTTTTTTTTCCCTTGAATTGTTTCTCTTATCTCTGATGTGTCTATTGAAAGCAATGTGTTGCTGAACCAGCTTTCCTGGACTGTCTCCTTGGGTTTGTACTACTTTATCCAGTATGAAAAATCTTTTATGTTCAAGATTTGTCTGGGTCTTATCCATTTTTGATAATGTTCTTATATTTTGTTTTTGATCATTATCAGGTCTGTGATTATTTCAATTTTATCCGCTACTTTTTGTTCTATGAGTCTTTGTGTATTGATGACTCTAGAGTATTGCTCCAAGATACTGTTGATTATTTTCTTCATATGTTCCTCTAGATTTTTGTATCTTTTTTCAGTATGTTTTTGGATCATCTTCTTTTTTCTCTTTTAATAGTAACCTTTGCTATCTTGATTTCTATTTCCCAAGATCTCTTTTGTCTCTGATAGCCATTTCTGAAACTTTTTTTTCCTACCTACTGTGGTCTTCTGAAAGAGTGGAAGTTCCATCAATAGTATGTTTGATATATTGATTTCTTTTACTAATTCTGAGATTTGTGCTTCTATAATATGTATATATGAGTCTGGATTTATTAGCCATGTTGTGCACTTCCTGTAGAGGTTGCCTGTCTTGAGTGATCTTTGCATGATTGCCTTGTATCTAGACTTGTGTATTGCTTCAGTGTTCTTCTCTTTATGCTTCTTTTTTAAGGAGGCCTTTGCTACTGACTTTATTGATTTCTTGAATTGTTTCCATATTTTCTCTAATGTCTTATAGTTGTCTTTAAGAAAAGCCTTTAACTTTCCTCCATTATCTTTATAAATTTTGCCCATTGTTTGGAACTTGAGTTGATATAGTTGATGTTGTTTTACTTGTTATTTTTTCTATTCAATAGCTTGTTTCATGTGATGTGTGGTGTACTGAGATAAGTGATAACTATTTTATGATCGCTCTTGATTACTGTATCTATACTGTATATAAGTATTTAATATTGATAATACTTGGCTATAGTGGATTAGATACTCATATGTAGTCAAGTCTACTATCATAGTTTGATTTGGATCTATTGTATTGTAACTTGTCTTCTAGGAATGGACTTGTCTGTATGTATTCACCATGTCATATGCCTTTAGTGTGTCGATTAGGTGTCAAAATTTGTTTCTTCTAATTTTTCCTGATGTACGATCTATTTTATAGTCTACTACTTTGTTGAGATTTCCCATTACTATGATATACATGTTATTACTTTTGGCTTGCTGATTTGTACTTTGTACTACTGTAAGAGTTTTTTCTATCTTGTTTATTTGATGTGTTTGATATATTGTATAGGGTAATAATTCTATATTGGATTCGTTCTTTAAAAGCCAAGTCTATTAAGAGACCTTGGTTGATATATTCCTTGAATCTGAAAATGTATATGGCCCGTTCTTTCTTGATCAGCATACTTACCCCTGTTTTGTATAACTGGTGTGTTGATGTTGTTGACCATATTTGATACCTTTCTTCTTCATTATACTATTTTTAATTTTCTGGAAATCAGATTTTTGTAATTCTTAATATATCTATTTGTTGTTTCTGGCTATATTCTAAAATTGCTAACTTGTCTACTTTGATATTAATTCCTCTTATATTTAAGGTTTCTATTTTCCAAGTGTTGTGTAGTTCATTGGTTTTATTATTTCCATCATGTTGCCTATTGTAGGCTCTGTTTTCTAGTTTCCTAATTATAATAGTTTATAAGGAAGGAGGGATCAGTTCAGTATGGTCTACTTCATTAATAGATGTGTTTAAGCAGTCTATCATTTCTTTTATAGTTGATGCCATCATGGATTCTATCTGATTAATTCTTTCATTTATCATTTCCTACTGTTGTCTGATGTCCATCCTTTTGGGTGATAGGATTCTGAAGTTCGAACTTCATGAAGATAGCTCAATTTGCATAAAGGAGTCGATAATGGCTGGTCCTTTGGCTTTAATATAGGGACCTTTTTCAATTGCTGAGACTCTTTTATCCAGTATATGTACTTGATGTTTGATAGCTTGTATGTTTATTTATAATTGTTTGAGAATTTCGAATATTTCACCTATGTCTGTTGTTGAATGGGTGCTCCTAGTAATGCTAGTATATATATATCCTATAGTGGAGGTCTTAGTTGTGAACCTTCTATCTTGTTAAATAAAAAGGTGATCTCTTTTGTTAGTTGCTAGTCTTGATTGTTCAAATCTATTGGTTCTGTCTTTTTGTGTTGTGCTTTCTCTTGTTGTTATGCATTGAGTGTGTTCATAGTCATGGACTCTATAGCTAAAGTATAGCTTAGTTGTTTTTGTTACCCAGATTAATTTTGTGTCTTGGAGTTGAAGGTCTGTTCCTTTTACCCTGTTCAAATCATATTTATTCTTGTAGTACAAGATAGCAAACCTTTTGTTTTGGTTTTTATTGTTTAGAGGAATATAGACTACTTTGACTTCTGTTTGTTTGATTATTCCTTTGAGTTCTTTTGCAAAGGTTCCTTATGGTAGGTTTGCCAATGTAGCACTATATTGGTTCCTTTTTTCTCTTGTGATGTGAGTTCTGATCAATGAAAAGGTTCTTATGCAAATAGTATCTTTATAGATGACCCATTTTTGGACTTGTTTCTTGTATGCAGTTGTTGTTTTGAACTGGACTATACCAGATTTAACTTGTCCTACTGCTTGTAGAGTGATGTACTCAATCTGTATTCTGTCCTGGAAGAGACTAGCAATGTCCTTTTTTTGGAAGTGATTAGGGATGTCCCAAACTTCAATGGAATGCGTTTTGCTTTTAGTGATACTGATTTCCAGTGCAAGTCAATTTCATTGTTAGTAATCTGGATATCATATATAGCAATAGCCTTGTGATAGTTGTCAAAGATGGCTGCAATTGTTGGAGTTCCAATTGGTTTTTCTGTGCAAATATGTTTCAGGATTATTAGATGCTCCAATTTGCTACAAATATAGTTGAGTTTTTCTTCTATTGAGGTTTCCAATACTGCTTCCAGTTTGATGAACATTTTTCCTGGACAAAGTGTATTGACATTCTCTTGGATACCTACTTGTTTTGTTTTTCCTGTTGTCTTCTTGGGGTGCTGTTATAACTGAAGTTGTTCAGAGTAATGTTATTGTTGTTCTTTGGGTTCTCTTTTTCCTCTCTTGTCATTGGTGTTGTTGAAGTTACTGTCAATGGGAAATATAGTCTTGTCTCAGTTTCTTTTTCCTCTATTGATAATAAGATGACCGAGATATCTATCTCTTGATCTGAGTCTTTGTCTTCTTTCATATTTTTGAGTTCTGTGATATTTGTAATTTGTGTGTTAATCTGGGAAATCTTTGGTATTTTTTTTGCTTTCTCTTTTTCAGTTACTATATGGTTTCTCTTGATGCTGGTTAGAGGACTAAACTTATTTGCAAGTTTGGTTTTCAAGAACAGTTTGAAGATTTTATTACTACCTATGATAATTCTTTCTCCTATGTAGCTAACCATTGGGTTTTTTGCCCTGATTAACTTCTATGACATGTTGGTTAAAGTTGCTCATTGTGAGTATTTTGTTTTTTCTTCAATGTATTGGGTTGTTATCATAAAAGGAAATTTTTAGAAATTTTGATGCAAGTGGAAAAGAGAGTTTTTTGCATTTGTTTGAATTTCTAATCAATCTATCCTTGATATTTTCTTATATTTTAAAGATTCCAGGGTTAAAATTTCTTGATACAAGAGGTCTTTTATTTTCATGGATATCTTAAATATCAGTAACAACTACTGATTTCATTATTAATACAATAGAAGCAATATAAAAGTTCAATCTGTGAATAAAAAACCTAAGTTATTGTTTATTATTTAATAGCTCTGTCTATATTTGCTTTGGCCAATAGCTTCTTAAAAGAGATTAGTAAAAGTCTATAGTTTCATAGAAGCCTTGTTTTCTTTCTTTCAAGTCTCTAGTCTATTTATTTATCCAGTATTGAAAATAAAAATAGTTTAAAAAAGCTTTAATAATAGTGTCTCTTATTATTGCATTATTGTTAGTATAATTGATATCATAATAAGCATTCTACTACTCTTTAGTTTCATAAATAAGGTAAGCATTAACTATTTGATAGAGTTTTTCATCTTTTTAATTGTTGACTTGGGCTATCTTAATAAACTTCTTGTTTGAGTCAATTGGATTTTGGGTATTATCTCTAGAAAAGGCTTTTACCTTCATAACTATATCATGAATATTTTTATCGACTAAATTGTAAATTTCATTATTTGTTTTTACTATATTGTTAATAATAGAAGTGAATTTTTAAAAAAGAGTTTCTAAATTTAAATCTTTGTAATCAAAATATATTTTTTATAAACTTAGATTTTTAAATAAAGAAAATAAATATAAGTTTTCATTATTATATAAATGATTATTCTATAGGTCAAAAGTGTGAGAGAATAAGTTAAAATTAAACTAGACAGGAGAAAATATAAAATTATCTAAAGAGATTGGAGATGTAATATCAATAAAATATTTAAAAAAGTTAATTGTATGAATAACTTTTGAAAGAATATTATCAACAATTAAAATATTGAATATATGATACCAAAAATAAATTGATAAGCCATATAATCCTGATTGTGGATATTACTATTAATTAATTAGGTAAAATAATATTGGGATTTGGAAGTATAGAAAATGATAAAGAAATAGGTTTAATATCAATTCCAAAATCATAGGAAATAAATATTAGGATATTGTAAAGGATAACAAGTTTCACAAAATTCATTTGAATAAGATCTTTTTCTTAAATCCTATTCAGAAAATAATTGATATACTTAATTGTGTAACTAGTTATTGTTAAAGTGATCACTAAATTCACTTATTCAATATTTTTTTTTCTTTGTCTTGTTAGACTTTGAATTTTGAATTATTAAAAATTTTTTTAGTGAATATTTCTAATACTATATAAGTTTTTCTCTTTTTTTAAAAAATATAGTAAAAGTATATTTCATAGTCATTTCCAATTTGTCAACTATTCAATTCATCTTTTAGAAACAGATAGAGATAGAAAACTAGTGCAGAGAAACATCAAATTAGACTTTTAATATAATATACAAAAGTTTTTAGTTTGAACAATAATAGATAAAAAGGTTTTTTACTAGTAATTTAGGTAGAAGAAATAGAACAATAATTTTGGGTTAAAGGTAATTTTATTGTTAAATAAATTTTGAGAAATCTTCAAAAGAATAATTTCTTCTTTAAATATATAATTGAGTTATAATAATTGAGAATAAAACTAAGATAAATAATAATAATTATTATACTATTAGTTTCACTAGATTATTAAGTTATATTATCTTAAACAAAACTCAAATATTTTTTGAAAATAATAATTATATTTAATAAGATAGAACTATGGAATATTCTAAAATACTTTGTACTAAGTTTTATAATTGTAAAATTGAAGAATTGTGATATGTTGATCTGAAGTACTGGGATTATTCTAAATACTAGAAAAATTATATGACAAACTTATAATATTATTAACAAAATATATCTATTTTAGGTAATATAAAAAATCTTATTACTAATAATAAGTCCCTAAAGTATTTAGCATATAAAATTTCACAGATCATTTATGTCCTTTTTGAGGAACAAAATTCATAGCACTTCACTTTAATAGGAACAAAAGTCAAGAAATGTAATAAATCAATGATTTGGATAATGGAAAACAATTGTGAATAGTTTTTTTAAAGTTATTAATTTAAAATTTTTAATGTCTCCTAGTGAATGATATTTGACTTTTGTTTTTGCCTTCCCATTTAGGAATCTATCTTTACTTATTACATTATTTTAATATATTTATTATATTTATTTGTTTGTATAGATAATTCTATTTTGATGAAACGTTACCCTTGTAATATTTATGTAGAAAATTGATCAACTTGTTTTAATAATAAGTTGTATATATTTGGTATAGTTTATTTTCTTTATATATTTATATTTGCATAATATAATTTAAAATAGATTTTTTGTTTTGATATATAAACTATATATATTAAGATTGTCTTGTTTTAAAAAGCTTTGATATTCTTCTAAACCTTGAAGTAATTGAAACAACTTGATTTATCAAATAAACTTGATTGTTTTTAAGATTTTTCGTAATATAGAGAAAGGTATTAACCTATATTGATCTAACTGTAAACTATGAGAAATTGATATAGGTTTTTCTATTTTGATTATAAATTAGTTTTTAATTATTTTTTTTTTAAAAAATTTTAAGAAAAAAAAACATAAAAAAGCTATTAATAAAATCATTTATATCTCTATTAATAATGTTTTTAGATAGTTTTGCTATATATTTATTGTATTGGTTTAAAAAATATATTATTCTTTCTTTGTATTTAAAATGATTTACTTTTTCAAGAAAATTAATATAGCAGAAAATTTTTTGAAAAAAAGAAGGATAAACAAAAAGAGTTTTTTTTTTAAAAATAAGTTAATTATTATATAAAAGTTTATATAATATTATAAATATTTTAATAAACTCTTTTTGCTGATTCTCTAACTATATACAAAAAAGATCTTTGCAAGAAGTTTTATACTTTCTTGCTAATAAAATCTTTATATTTTTATTAATACAACTTGAAGTTTGTCTTTTCTTATCTCTACTATTCTCCCTTACTTGTTTATAAATTCCTTTGAATAAAAACTTGGATCTCTAGTAACTTGAATAGACTCAAGTATATAATTCCTTTTATAAGGACAAGAAGGTTCTAGGAAATAAAAAAATGACAAGTGGAGTGTCACCTTACAAAACTAGAAGTAACAAGAAATAGAGTTTTTGTTGATAGAAAAAAACTATTATTCACCTTCTCATATACTGTCTTGTACCTTCTTAGAGTGTTTACTGTTTTTCATAGTTTTCTTGGTAGATTTTTTCTATCTCAGTTTGATACTGAATTTATGGTAGTACAATATCACCTGGTATCTGATTGGTTGACATGAAATATATTAGTAACAAAATGTAAACAAGCTCTTATTTATCATATTTATATGTTATGATAATATCATTAGAGATTGAAAGAATTGATTGGTACCCAATTCTATCCACTTCTCCAATTGAGTTAACCTATAGATCAAGTTTAATAAGATCAATAAGATATAAGCAATAAGTTTTTAGGTGATAAAAAAGTTACTATTTATTTAAGTTGAGATTTTTTTTTCCTATTATTCCAGTCAGGCAAAGTTCAAGACCAAGGTTTTTTTTTATTCTAGTCAAGCAATAAGACTAAATAGTCTCTAATCTATGCTAAGATCCAATCCTTTGGTTACAGTTGAGAATATATTTTCCAAAAATTGTTAAAAGATATAATAATTGATGAGAATTTCTATCACTGTTTGAAACCCTTCTACTATTATAAGACAAAATGATTGTTGAGAAATCTGACCTTTTGGATAATAAAAAATATATATCAGTAAAATTTCTTTAACTAGGTATAACTGCTAGAAGGCATCATATTGAAACAATATAATCCAGTTTTTATTGAATCATATAAGAACCTGGGATTAATAATGAGTCTTTAAAGTATTTAACATATAAAATTTTATAGATCACTTATATCTCTTTTTGAGAGACAAAATTCATAACTCTTCACTTTAATAGAAACAAAAGTCAGAAATGCTATAAATCAATAATTTAGATAATAGAAAACAATTGTGTGTAGTTTTTTCATAGTTATTATTTTAAAAATTTTAATATTTTCTAATAAGGAACATTTGACTTTTGTTCCTACCTCTCCTTTTAGGAACCCATCTTTACCTGGAATCTATAATAAGTCACCTCTTTACTACAGGTTGATAAAAAATCATTGTTCAAAGAAGGTTAAAATCAAGTGTATTTTAAAAGTAAAGATTTCTATTAGGTAATAAGTCTTTTTAAATAGTACATAAGAAGAAAATCAAGATCAAGAATAGATAAGTTCCTTAGATAATCAAAAAAAAAAAGAATATCTCAATCAGGTATTTATTATTGAGAAGAGATCATGAGAAGCAGATCTTCGAAGAAAGCTGAAACTCTTTTTTTAAATTGCTATTCTTTCATTTTCTTATTGTTATTTAGATTTTTTTTAATATTTCTCTTCTCCTTTTTTTAGAATAATAGTTTAGATATAATATATATAATGCTGCTTGAATAAAAATGTACTTATATTTTTAATTGATTGATAAACTAATAATCTAGCCTGGCTACACATACTCAAAAAAAAATATTATTATAAATATTTTAATAAAAATAATAATGTATATATCAACAGTACAATAATCAATACTTTATAGATCAGATTATAAGATACAAGTTTATTCTTCTAGAAAATAACATATGAAGTTAATAGGATTTTATTTATTAACTTAACAAAACTCCGATATTTTTTAATATAGTTATATAATATTCAAATTAAAAAAAATTAAATTTGAATTTGTGATATAATTTATAAAAAAATTGTAATCTTAAAATTAATATTAAAATTAATTATAATTATTTAAACTTAATTATATTACCAAAATAGTAATAAGAAAGTAGATCTTTAATTAATAGAGTATTACTAATTGACAAGTGCTAAATAATAATGTCTTTTATAATCTACAGTATCAAAAGACCTTAATAAGAAAAAAAATTTAATAATCATTTATAAAAATTAAAAAATCAGATTCAAAATAAAAAAAATTTAAAGGTTTAATAACTAATTTTTTTTTAGTTCACAGTCAAGTCAGTATGGCTTGTCTTTATTGTATATATAAAAGATATTTATAAAATATTTTGACTTTCATATACTAACTCACCTGTCATTGAAAAACTATTTCTCTAGATACAACTTAGAAAATAATATTTTACTCCTTTATTGACTTGGATAAATCCTCTAGTCAATAAAATTATTGCATATAGATCATTACTATAGATTATACTAAATTCTGACTGCAAAAAATCAAACCAAATCATATCCTTCCATGACAAATCCAATCCTTGATAATTTTTATGTATTTTATTTTTTTCTTTCTTTCAAAAACTTCTTGCCTTGGATCTTCTATTAATGTAGGTTTTTCTTCCTATTCTTGTATAACCTGTGTAATGAATCTATACCCAGGTTTTTTTGTTCTTTTGTTCTCTTCAATAATATTTTACTTCTTTTTTCACTCTATTACTTTTTTGAATAATTGTTCTATATATTCTCCTTGAAATTTTTTCTCATCTTATAACAAAGTTTATCAATTATATTCTGTGTGACTGTCAGAGAAATTTTGAGATAATTCTCAAAAAAGTGGTTTTGTTCTCTTCTATATATCCATAAATAGTATTGAAAAGGCTTCTATTAAATTATTGAATCTTGTTTAACCATTTACTTGTTTAGTTATTGATTGTAGAATAAACTTTTTCTCTGTTTTTGATTTCTTTATGGATATAGTGATTGATCTTTTCTTTTGCTTTTTTCCATATATCTTTTTTGATTTCTTTAATGGCCAGACATTCAAACAAGTTTTCTAATGTTTCTTCTTGAAGTTCGCATATTAGATAGATTGTTATAATATAAATATCTGATTTTCTTTTCTTCAGTATCTGCAGTACTGGAAGTTCATTGTGGATCAGATTAGTCAAGAAGCTTTTGTCTTTATTATCTTTTAAAGAGATATTGAAAATATTAAATAAATTGAACTGATTCTAAAAGGTTGGTTAGTTTATAATTTTGT
>CAJVPT010003901.1:0-14369 GCA_910592055.1 Acaulospora colombiana
ATTAGATAGTCAGAGAGGTAAATTTGTATAAAACAGATTTGTACATACTCATTAAATGAATATCTAATAAACAAGGCGTATGCCACCCACTTTAAAAAAAAAAAAAGGTTTCTAATAATAAAGCTATTGATCCATTAGGTTCACTGTTTCTTAGTTATAGTAGTTGTTGTGAGGTCCATAGGGTAGAGTGTTCGTCATGTTTTCTTAAGAGGTTAACTAGAGTATTTACTATATCCTCTTCTCTCTTATTGACTATTTGTAATATACATTGTGCTCTATTCATGTTTACTAGCTCAAATCTATTGATAGATCACATGAATGCTTTTTGTATTTATTAATAGTCTATTTTTAGGTTGCGAATAAATCTTTCTGAGATTGTTGTTGTTTATGTATTTGATTAGTTAATATGGAAAAACTTTGTTTGTTGTTTAGATGTATTTATTTATTTATATTAAGGATCCTATTCTACTTTTGAGAGTTGTTATTATACTTGTATGAAGTGTCGATCACCTTGTTTAGAAAACAAGTTGTATGTGTATGTGCATGTTTTGCTTGTCACTTTTACGTGTATACTTGTTTTGCCTATCTAGTTTTTACATATTTGTATTTGTGTGACAAAAAAAGGAATAGGTATATTGTTTATGTGTGTATGTACGTTTAGACTGTTTTGTCTTTAGGGAGATTTGATATCCTTCTGGACCTTTGAGTAACTGGAGCAACTTGATTTATCAAGTGGACTTAGTTGCTTTTTGAGTTCCTTACAGTATTAAGAAAGGTGTTAACCTGCACTGGCTTGGCTATAAGCTGTGTGAAGTTAATATTGGCCCCCTTTTTCTGACTGTGAATCAGTTTGCAGGTCTTTTTTCTTTCTTCTAAAAATTTTTTTTAAGAAAAAGAAGTAAAAAAGTTAATAAAGCAGTGTATACCTCTTTCTCTGATGTTTCTGGATAACTTGTTATATGTATGTTGAAATTGCTTGATAGCTTGATTCAAAGGATATGTGGTTTTCCTTGTGTATTTGAACTGGTTTACTTTTTTTCAAGAAAATTACTAAAAAAAGAAATTTTTTTAAAAAAGGAGGATTAGCAAAAAAAGTTTTTTACTTTATTAATAAAAAATTTTTTAAAATACAATATATATATATATATATTTAGCCTGTGATCAAGCCAGTACTGTGTATTTATTAATTAATATGAAAACTGATAAAGATACATAGGGCAATTGCATCATAGCTAAACTAAAAGACTTGTACTAATACACTTATTAATAACTTTTAATTCTCAAAAGAGCTTTAGCTTCTAAGTATAACCTTGGAAATAATATTTTGTTCTGGATTAAGTTTTGGATAAAGATCCTCCTTACTTACTCATCATTGTTAGCAGGTTGTCACTGTTTATTATCCTCCAAGGAACTGAATTTGAGAAACTACAAAAGAAAAAGAAAAAATAAAAGGAAAAGGTAAATATTTAAAAATATGTAAATCCACTATATAAAAATGAAAAGAAAAAAAAGAAAATTTAAAATACTTTATGTTCTTCAAAAAATCTCTATTAAAAATCTTTTCTTATTAGAAGTCAACCTTTCTAGAATATTCTTTTTCTTTCTAATTTTCTGAGGAACTTATTCATCTGTACTTTTGATTATTTTCTTGTGACTGTCTAAGGTACTTATTGCTTACTTGAATTCAATGTCTTGCTCAATACTTTCTTTCTTTTAGTCTTGATTTTGTATCCATTCATGTAGAAGAAGATGACTAATAGTAGATCCCAGGTTTTTTTGTAACTTTTCAGTCTTGTTAAGTAACTTCCAATATCTTCCAACAGTTATACTTAGTTAAAAAAATTTTACTGGTATTCATCTTAATTGTAATATTATTATACAATGTTTGAGGAAATGCATTCTCAATCCTAGAGAAGGATAATGTTTTACATTCTTTTGCTTTTCAATCTTATCATCTAACCAGAATAAGAAAATAACCTTCTTTGCGTACTTTGTCTAATAGGGATAATAAGAAGTTAAAGGTCTTAGCTTGAAAAATAATCACTTTTTCACCATCTAGAGAATTTAGTATTCATTCTAATGATCTCATTATTTTTTTGCTTCAGTTAAACTTCATTTGAAGGAGGAAAGGAGTTTGTATCTTTGATTTCTCATTTAATCACCAATGATATTAACAGAATACATAAGATGACCAATAGGAGTTGGTTACATTTAACTACTAATGTATTTTATATCAATCAATCAGATTCTAGATAATGTTGTGCTACTAGAAATTCAGGATCAAACTGAGATAGGCAAAATCTTTCAAGAAAATCATAAAAAAAAGTAGACACTTTAAAAGGATATAATATAGTATAAGAGAAGGTAAAAAATAAGCCTTTCTCTAACAACAGAATATCTATTTCTTGTCACTTCCAGCTCTATAATGTAACACATTACTTGTCAGTTCTTTTACATCCTAAAACCTTTTTGCCTTTAGTAGAGGAAGTGTATACTTAAATCTTTTCAGGCCACTAGAGGTTCAAGTTTTTATTCAAAGAAGTTTATAAATAAGTAAGGGAGAATAAAAGAGATAAATGAAGACAAGCTTCAAGTTGGTTTTAATGAAAGTATAAAAACTTTATTAGTAAGAAAGTATAAAACTTCTTGTAAATATCTTTTTTATGTGTGGTTAGAGGATTAGTAGAAAGAGTTTGATAGAAGTGTTTTTAAAATACTGTATATTTTATATTGTATATTTAAAAAGAAATTATATATATTAGAATATAGAAATTATTTTTAATTTTCAAAAAAAAGTTTTTAATCATAACTATATTATTAACTTATTTTTATTAAAAAGTTTATACAACTAACTATAATATTATAATTTTTATAAAAGTAACTAATCTATTGTTATATTTAAATATTTAAATCACAATACAACTCTTTCTACTAATTCTCTGACCATATACAAAAAAGAAGTTTGCAAGAGTTTTGATACTTCTATGCTAATAAAGTCTTACTACTTTCTTTAAATCAACTTAAAGAGTTTTTTTCAGAACTCCTTTACCTTACCTCTATCTTATTTACAATTATCTTTAGACAAACTGGACTTTTGTGATCTGTAAAGTTCAGTTTCCATCTTTACTATCAATAACAAGAATATTCCTAAAGAAAAAAGAATCAATAGTGCGTATCATTCACCTTTCAGCTATAGTAGAAAAACAATAGAGGTTCTATTTTAGTCAAAGAACTTATCTTTTACCCTTTGACTAGTAAAGTGATCTCTAAGAGCTATCTTTTTTACAATATTCTAGAGAATTTTACCTATTCCAGCTTGACTCTGAAATTTCAGGTAGTACATATCTCACTGATTCTGATTGTCTGATACGAAACACATTAAAAAAAATTGATAAACAAGCTTCTATTGGCCACCTCACATATCTGAATATATTTTCTCAGCTCTATAAAAATCTGGGATCCATCATAATGTCAGTGCAAATGAATACAGGATATATTATCAATATATTATTGGATACAAGAAAGAGTTTGTCTGACTATGGCAAAGGTTACAAAAGCTCAATTGACCTTTTTTCAAGTCAGAACTATCTATATCCTGATTGTATGTCAAATAGGTTCTCAACCTTTACTGCTTAGAAAAGTCTAAACCAGAGAAAGCAGAAAGCTATTAGGGATATTTAGTAGTAAAGCTCATATGCAAAGCAATCTAGAAAGTTTTCATCCTATCTTCAAAAATCCCAAGCTGAAAAACTGAAAGGCTAACATCACTTCACCAATCAAAACTCGAGTCTAAAAATATTAGCAAAGATGTGTGAGCCGATCAGATAATCTGGAAGATCCTTGTTAATTACTAATACTAATGGTCACCAGTAGGGTATATCTACCATGAGACTAAGTGCTGTTCTTTTTATAAGGAATGAAATCTGAAATAAGAGACACAAATAGATAAGTATACCTATATTTAGATAGGAATAGGTTTAATTGATAATATACTGGAAGACTTTCAAGTCACTTTGTAGACATCAATATATTATCTAGGCCTTTCTAATTACTTTCTCTTCACAAGCCTTAAAACTATAAAGTTTTCCTTTCAATCTTCAACTTATTTCTGTAAAGACTTAATAGAAATTTCTCTCTCTAGACCTTCCTATAGAGGAATTTAAAACATGACGGGCATGTATTAAGACATAAAACTGATACTCACTTCAAGTGGCATATAACTATTCCATTTTCTTTTTATTTTTTTTTTATTTTTATTTTCATGATACCAGTATATTTAGGAATGCTAATTCTTCTTATGTAAAAAGAAAGGGCAATAAATCTCAATATAGCTTTAGAAATAGCTTTAACTTATCATTATCTTTATTGTCTTGAAATATACATCTTTATACTTGCATTTTGCACAATATATATATATAATTTAGAAACCAATAAAGTTAGGCATGAGTCCATTAAAAAAATATATATTTAAATCCAATTTAAAGAACAAATTTTGTTTTTAAAGAAATTGATTTATTTTTATTTACTAAATTTATTATCATTAGTTTATTATTTTTAATTAAATCATAAAAATATATATTTTTAAGTTAAAAAAAAATGTTAATAATAATTTAAAACTTCAAAAAGTTAATTACAAATAATAACTTCTGTTTAAAAAAATTTAATTCAATTAAGTTTTTTTTTTTTTTAAATACTGGCTCAGTCTTGTTTTATTTGCATTTATTACATAAAATTTTTCTAAGATATACTATCTATCTACTATTAAACAAAACTCAATAGAGATAACCTCTCTTAGGAGGAACTCACTTTGTAGCTTGTTGCCACCCCTTTAGTAAGAGCTAACCTATCAAAGCTGAACTAGTGCTAAAATAAATTTTGAGAATATAGAAGTTGTTTATTGCATTTATTATCTATTGTGTTATAAATTTATTAACCAGATAAATGAACTGATCTTTTATGAATTGTTCTCTTTGTGTAAATAGTGGGTCTTCTTGTTTTGTAATACTATCTTGTGCTTTTTATTCTTGAAAGGCTTCACATCTTTTTGTCTATATCTGAAAAAGGTGTTTAATAATTTTTATACATATTAAGATATATAGCTTTTCCTAACTAATTTGTCTAGAATTACTCTCTTAATATTGCAAGTTATTTCTTTGAAAAATAATTTTTTTATACTTGCTATTAAGTATTTCTTGTATCTCAGATTGGTTTTTTTTTTATTTAGTCTGTGAATTTTGAGCTTTTAACTCTATCTGCATGTGTTTTTACACATTTGACTATCATTTTGATTATGAATGACTTAGTATTTTGTTTAGTCTATAGGCACATAAAAGGATATATATTGGTTTCAGGTTCTTTGCATAAAAGCAATCCTTGTTTTGATATAATAATAAGACTCTTGTATATTGTTTACTTTTGGTCAATAGTTCCCCATTCTATATGCTAAGACAGAATTTTCTTAACTTTTAATTCTTCCAGGTTGTGTGATGGTCACTTATCTTGGTAGATTACAAATATGTTATAGTTTGGACCAGTCTGTTTCATTGATGATTCTGTCATTGAAATTATATCTTGTCTTATTTAATAGTCTTTATTTTACCAGGTGTATAGTACTTGTTAGCTTTTTTGTGATCACTTTTTAAGAACTTCAGTAGGGATATTGTTCTATTGAAGAGTTATTTCAATACATTGATTATGTATTTCTGCTATTCTAATTTCTTTTTTTCCTGGAGCATATTCTTCCAAGGATGGATTTGTGCTAGATTATCTGCTGTTTTATTGTGTTTGATTCTTGAGTGGCCTTTCACTTTGAAGAGTGACAGTTTTATGTTTTGTACTTTGTACCATTCTGAAATTTATAACAGTATGTTATAGTTTCTATATTTTTATAATCTTTTTGGTGCTTTCTCTTTATGTTTTCAGGATTTCATTGATTGCTGCTTGACTGTCAATAAATATATTTGTAGTGCTATATTTAGGTAAGGTGCTAAGGGCTGTTCGAATAGCTGTTATTTCTACTCTGATTGAAGAGGAATGTCTAGTTATTTGTTCCTGAAAAGTATATATCTTCTGATCTGAAGTGATAGTGATCCATCCCAGTTCTATATAATTTTTGTCTCTAAATTTGGTTAGGGAGCCATTTATGTAGATGTCAAAGATTGCATAGTTATTTAGTTTCTCTTTGATTGTTTTTAGGATGATAAGACTGTTTGTGTAGCCTTTTATAATATTATTTAGTTTTTCTAGATTTCTTTGCAACCTTGTTGAAATTGTAATTTTAGTTTCAACCTTTTGTGAGTTTATATTATCTTGTATGGTATATTTCAAAAGTGTAGTATTCAAAGAGTTATAAGATACTCTGTTTCTCTATCGAAGTTCTTTGTCTGCAATATTGATTTGTTTGTTGACATTTTACTTTTTTGCATTGGTATAGTGATTGATCATTGTTTTGTGGTAGTGAAACTACATTCACTAGTGTTATCCTCTAGTATATTGATATTGCAGCCAAGGTATGCCTCTAGAGGAAAGCTTTCTAGTTCCTAAGTGTAATGTCTATAATGTATTGTATGCTGATAAATTTTTCATTGTTTCTTTCCAATGACTGCCTTACCTTCCTTAATAGTATAGATCCAAAGTATTCTAAAAGTTGAGGTTTCAGATATTGGAGCTCTTTGTTTTAATATATTTAATGAGGTATTCAGGAAGTTGAAGATTTCCTTCCTTTCAATTAATTCCTCTAACTTTCTGCTAATAGTGTTGAACCAGCTGGGGATTGGACTTGGAACTGTTTTTTTTCTATCCTGGTAATTTTACACCAGTCCAGAATCTTGATTTTACTTCTGTTTAGTATTTGGCTAATAAACAGGGAGTTGTGCTTTTTTAATTCCTGATGATATTTTGAATAGAATTGTTTGCTTGTAATTTTTTCTATTGGTGTATCTACTTCTTTTATAAGTATCAAGCTATCTGTATTTGGGATGAGTAAGAAGGTGAAGTCATATTTTCTCATAAGTCAAATTATGTCATATATGAGATTCTTTCCTAGATTCATTAGGGGTGTCTAGTTTGTTTAGGATGGACTATATTAACCAAAAGTTGTTTTGAATGAATTATAATCTGGCCCTTACTATATCATCTGCTTTGTTCTATTTGTTGATTCTATTGCACCAATTAGTGGAATGTAAGAGTAGTTGTCTGTCCCAGAGATGTATAATATTATATTCATGTTTTTTGAAGAGTATGTTGTTGGGGACTGTTTGGCTGGACCTAGCTTATGTTTGAAAGTGAATGTAATACTCCTTATGAATAGGTTGCCACTTTTTCAGAGAGCATCTTGTCATTGCATAAGTATTCTGTACTGGGAATTAATATGTAATTGATTATATATTGCATCTATTTGTCAATCAAATTTTTCATTACTAAAAAGGATTTGGGTTTCCTGAATTTCTATTGAATTAGAGTTTTTTGGTAATATTTTCTACCAGAACTGTTATGCCATACTTTAAGATCTTGATAGATGTTCCTGGGATGCAATCATGTATTGTATAGTTTTCTATTGTTATGCCTTGATTGAAATTGCTATCATGTCTATTTATAATAAGGAGGTAAAACTTCGGGGTTGATTTTAATGTTATTTAGATGGTATAATTTCTTAGTTTTTTCTATTATTTGATACATTTTCTTTCTATTATTGGTAATTCAGGTAGTGTCATTAATATATACACTGACAGCTATACACATCTTTTTTTGTGATCATTCTTTTTTTGATGATAATAATATAGCCAGAGAAGTTTTTGGCAATGTAAGATATTAAAGGGTCATAGAAGATTTGCTATAAGAAAAGAGAAATTGTATCACCTTGGTGATACCATCCTTGATCTCATATTCTTCTATGGGTCCATGATATATTAGTATAATATTATATCTTTAATTGTGAGTGTTTAGAAATATGTTTATTATTGGTATTGGAATCTTGATTTATTTAAAAGCTTTGATTAACATCTCCAGATTCATGGAGTCGAAGGCTTTTGACATATCTTGATTGAGAATCCAGGTTTATTTTTTGATACCTTTAACATATTCAATAATGTTGTTAATAATATGAATGTGTTCTTGTGTACTGTTTCCTGGAAGAGCTGCCCAGTTTAATTCTAATAGAATCATGTATTCTTTTAAGCACTGGGCTATTCTGTCAGTGATTATTTTGGTAAAAATTTTTTTACTAGCATCTAAGAAAGTAATGGATCTTGTAATGTCCAAGTTGTTTTGTCAGTCTTTGGATTTGGGTATAGAGTAAATGCTACCTTTGCTCCATTCTATAGGGGTTGTGCCTTTCTTGATAATGCAGTTAAAATATTTCTTATTTTCTCTAAGACCTTTTTACCTAGTTTTTTGAAGGCTAGATATGGGATTTAATTTCTTCTTGATACTGATTTGCTACTTCTATCTCTAATTGCTTTTCTTAGTTCTTCTTTTGATATTTCTGTAGTAACTGTGCAGTACCATTTGGGATTGATAGAGTCTTTGGGTATATATTTTTGTTCTCATACTGAATATTACACTAGTTGTTTTATGTCTCTGACAGGTAACCATTGTTGAAAGTGTTTCCTAATCCTGGATTTGATTTCTTCTGGTTCTGTTATTATATTGGTTTTCTCTTTCTCAACAATTAGTTTATCTAGAATAATGGCTTTATGAGGTCTGTCTATAATACTATTTATTATTGCTATTTTATTAATTGTTAAAAACAGTTGTCTAGTTATGATTCTTTGTTTAATTGCTTAGTTTTGTTTTCTGTTGGTTATAGCCAGGCGATGACTTTGTATACCATATTATTTTTTGTAAATAAATAATCCATTGTGTAATAAAATTATTGGGGTGTTCTTTTTGTATACTGAGTAACTGTTGTTGAACTTCTATATCTATTTCTTGAGAAAATTTTGATACTCTGGGTATAGACTTGTTGACTTTTTGTATTGCTTTTAGTTTATTTTGAAAGGTTTACATTGTTATCAAGAGGTCTTTTGTTTGCTACTCTTCTTCTTGTATTCTTTTTTTTCAATATGGTTTTCTTTTGGAGATGTGTAGTTTGGCAGCCTTGAAAATATAGTTGCATATGGTATTTCATTACTTATTGATTGTTGCTGGTTTATTGCCTTGTTTACTGAGTGCTTCATTTACTTCTTTACTGAACTTCTCCCATTGTTCGCTATTTGCCAGTTGCCAGTGGTATCTATGGTTGAGCTTGTAATGAGTATTGTCTTAAGGTGAGTTAAGTCAACATATTTCTATTTCAGTGATTGCTGGTCTATGGTACTAAGAATTAAGGGGTCTAGGGCTTCTCTAATATATGCTTTCCTGCTATGCTAGGAGAGGAAAATGTTCATCCAAATTTGATCAATTATGTTGCTACTGTTATTGCAGTTCCATGTGTACTCTCTCTTTATAGGATTGTAATATCTATAGGTATCTTTTAATTTATCATTAGTGAGTATTTCTATTTGAGAGCCGGAGGATTTGTTTGATATATTATAGTTTCTAGTACTAGTTTTATTCTAGACTGAATTTGATATATTATTGAGGTCTCCCAGCACCAAGAGGTGCCAATTCTTTTGTATTGCTTCTCTAATCCATTGTCTTAATTTGTTTAAGGTTTCTAATTATCTTTTGTCTTCATGGTCTACATAAAAGTATACTTCTATGATTCTGAGTTTTTGTTTCTTTAAAAAAGTTATATTAGTATAGATAAGTTTTTCTTACTATAAATTGTGATGGTATACATGGCTGGCTATTTCTTTGGTAAACATTAGGTTCAGGTTTTGTCTGATCATTTGTTTATCATTGTGGGACCATAGTATATGGTATAATAAATGTGTCCAGTATTTAAATTTATAGTGGTTTTTATTGGTTTCCATTGTAACTATTATGTCATATTTCATTGTAATATACTATTTGAAACATGTTTCTCTTTTATGCTTGTTGACTAGACCCTGAATGTTATAAGTAGTTATTGTCCATATATTGTTTGTTGTGATATAGAGAGGAGTATTGGTATATGATGGAGAGTTTATATTAAGTTGATTTGTGTTCTCTGCTTCAATGTTATCATTTTTTCTTTTTTCTTTTCTATATATTGTTAGAATGATAGTATTATAATTGTTTATAATTGCTGGGTCCTCTATCATTGATAGTTTGGTAAAGTGTTGGAAGATGTGTTCGTATTTAAAGTATTGATAAGAACATTAAATATTTTGTCTATGTTTTGGTCTAAACAGTTCATTGTTAAGTGAATTTGCTATTGTTGCAGTCAGATATATTACAGGTTTTCAAGAGTTTCTTTTATGTTCTCTGTCAGGCTGTTTGCATTCTAATGGGAAATCTGGTCTTTCTTCATTTGTTTCATGTATTCTTTACTATAGCTTTTTAAGTTGACAATTTATTCATCTAGGTCAACAATTTTTTCTTTAATTTCTCTAATCTCTTGTCTAATTGTTTTGAGGATACTTAAAACTTTTTCCATAGTATTTGTTTCTGTGGATACATTAATTTGTTCATCATCTTCCTTTTGCTTTTGTTCCTGTCTTGCAGCTGTTACATATAAGCCCAGTCAGGTTCTCTTGTTTGACTGCTTGTTTCTGATGATGGCTTTAATTGCTTTAGTATATATTGGTTTGTATTTAGTGTATAGTTTGCCAAAGTGTTTGATCTGTTCTGAGTGGTATTGGTTTTATTGTATTTATCTTTCTTTGAATGGACATCTTGCCATCAGGTGTTCAGCACTACTACAGATACTGCACAGTTTGGCATCAATTGGTTTCTATTCAACTATAGTTTCTTCCAAATAAAAGTTTCCATCTATTGTTATATCTCTTGTTTCTTCACTATTGAAACTAATTATGGTGAATCTTTTTCTCCTGTAGAAGAGGTGTCTAGTAATGTATTATGTCTTAACTTTAGTTTATTTGTAGATATATCTTAAGTAGAAGGCTGTACTGTTAGATAAAAGATTGTAGGTTTGGTGCTATTGCGCCTCTTTCATCTGCTCCACATTCCATAATGCGTCAAAAACCCTGACTGAGTCTAATTTTAATGGTACATCCCATTTGTTAATGATTGACTGTTTGCTTTTATGATTTTCATAGGTAATCGTAGTGGTTTGTCACACTGGTAAGTTGTTATTGTAATGTTAGTGATCTCTCCATATTTGGCAAAAGTTTTTCACACTTCAATGAACTTAATATTCAAAGAGATATCTTATATGACAATACTATTTTCCCCTTTTTTGAAAAAAGTTATAATTTCCTTGTATTCCAAGTGCATGTTGTTTGTATCAGGTAAAATAAGGTTGCATTCCTCATTTGCAGTTTGTTTGTCATCAAAAATGGTGATAATATGCTTATTTTCTCATTTTCTTTGCTGAAAACTGACATTAGGCCTACTATAAAGTCTAAGTTTCTTGTTAGAAAGGAGATCTTTTGGTTAATGGTTCTTTCAGAGATTTTACTTGCTTTAATTCCTGTTTTGTCTCTTTCTCTGTCAAATTTGACTTTCCTATTAAGTGGGGATTTAGAGTGGAGTTTATTATATAGATTGATTTTAATTCTATATTTTGATGTAATTTGCCATTTCTCTTCCTATGAGATGGTGTTTTGAGATGAGCTTTCTACTGGTTCATCTTCAATTTCTATCTCTGTGCTTGTCTCTTCAAGGTATTTTTGATGATTGGAAGCTGTGTATTGATCTCTGGGATTGTTTTCTATACTTATTTGAAGTGGCAAAGTTGTTTTGGATACGTTAGTTGAAAGTTTTTTTTTAATTTGTTCACTTTAAGAAGTGTTGTCAACAGCAGTTTTCATTCTCTTGATATTATTGGTGTCTTAGGAGATGCTTTGTTATGCTTTATTGTAGATTGTTGATTATTTTACGGGTTCATTTTCTTTCCTTGCAGCTGCTTTTCTTTTGTTTTTTGAGTTTTCCTTCATATTATCTGTATTTGTTTCTGTATACATATTTTTTGTGTAACTCTTTGCCAAAAAATTTTTATTGTAATTGGATTATTTCAAAGTGTATTATTTTTTGGATTCTTGATGAGAACTTATCTCTTCCATTCACTTTCTTTCTTTTTTTCCAAAATTATCAAAAAAGAAAATTTTTTTAGAATAAAAAGAATCTGTGGGAAAGAGTTTTTTTTTTTTCTTTATCTAATTAAGATATTATTCTTATCTTAAATTAAATCTTAAAGAAATATTACTTATAATATCAAAACAATTAATTTATTAAATTTATTATTTAAGTAAATACTGGATTAAAATAGGTTAAAACAAATAAAAAAAGCTTAAAATTGTTAAATAAACTTTTTTTTTATTTGAAAAACTTAGTAAAGATAAAATTTGTAATCTATATTTCTCAATTTTTAGTTTTAATTTATAAATACCTTTCTATAAACTTGTAATTTTGAAGAAAAACTTTTAAAAAATTTTTTTTTAATTATTATTGATATTATTATATTATATATTTATAATAAATAAAAATTATTTATATTTTAAAAACTAAAGTATTTTATATTAACCAATTTTTTTTTTTTTAAAAGCTGGTGAAGTCATGCCATATAGTTTTTATTTAATCATTAATATTCTCTTATGTACACAAATTCAATTGCGAGAAAATACATTTATGATAGGAGAAAAAACTAATGACTCAGTATCTTATGAACCCTGCGACTTGCTTCAGTTCACCTAATGGTGAATGTTAGCGTGTCATGACTCCACTAACACTAATATTTATATGGAAAAGAGAGTTAAGATTAAAGCTGTTTTGAAGTATATTTTTCATGTTGTAGTTTGTTATTTCTATGTACAAGTTTTCTACCATTTCTTGCTGTCTTCCCTTGTCCTGTGATGTTCTTCTATATTTTGTTTCACTGTTGTATCTTGATTGGTCTCATTTCATTTTCCTGATTATGTCTTGTGTTTTTTCCCATTCTGTCACTAATTCACATCTTAGCCTCCAGATTTTCCTTTTCTCTTGCCATAGTTGTTTTGCTACTTTTTTCACTGCGGTCTTGACCTCCTTTTCATCCCCTGTGATTTCTCCTGCTATCTGAACCATTTTGTGGATGATGACTTCTCTAATTAAATCCATCAATCCCACCTGGCTTCCTTCTCCTGTATTTGAGTTTATATACTGTTTCCATCTACTCTGAATGGGTCGTGACTATTTATTGTCATTGGCCCTTGCTGCGCACTCTCGTGCCAGAAGTGTTGTCAGTTTTTCCACAAGTCTTGTCCTGTTGGGTCCACAGGTGAAAGGATATAGATCTTTTTCTTCCTGTCTTCCACAAATTATACACGTCGCTGACTTGTATATCTGTGGTTTCCGTATATTCATATTCACTAATGTGGGGTGTTCATTGGACCATGTCTTCCATCGAAAAGTTCTGTCTCTGTGATCTTTTTGACTAGTTTGAAGGGATGTTATCTTGGATGGCATCAGTGTCTGCATGGTCATCTCCCAGTTTATTTCTTTGGCTTTTGAGCCTGTGAGCCATGTTTGATTTCAGCATAGTGTCTTCCACTTACTAGCCCATTTGGTCTTCAGGAGGGTTCTTCCTAATGTTTTGAAGGGCAGATTCACGAAGGACTGGTCCCATCTCAGTGTTATGTTGCTGCTTGTGCACTGTAGCTCCTGGACCTTTACTATATCCTTGAATCTGTTTACCAGTGTGGTGGCTGCTAGTTTGTCTGCCTGTTCATTTCCTTTGATTCCTGTGTGGCCTTTGATCTTTTTCCATTGAACCTTAATTTGTTGTGTTGTGATGATTTCATGAATTACACTGACTAGGAGCTTGTTTGGCTTCTCTAGTTTCTGATGTTTGGTCTGGTTCTTTTGTAATGCTTTGTTGATTGCGTTGATTGCTCCTTGGCTATCTGTGAGTATCTCGATCTTTTTGTTGGAGTTGATTGACAGACAATTTTAGAAGTGTTTTATTAGTAATTATTTATTATATATGCATTCATTTGCCACATCTTGAAACTTTAATAAAACAAGGCTGAGTCACTTTTTCAAAAAAAAAATTATAAATTTTTATTAAAATTTAATAAAAAAACTTACTATAAATAGAATTAATTGTATTGATTATATTTACTTAATTAACTAAAATCAATTTATTTAATAAAATAAAAAGTTTTATAAGAAACAATAATTATAAATTAATAATAATAATTTCTAAATTTAACTATTTATTAATAACAATTATAAAGATATAATATACAATATTACTTAATAGAATATTATCTATTTTTTTTTTTTTTTTTTTTTTTAAATGCTGGCGTAGTCATGCCAAGTAGCTTTTATTTAATCATTAATATTCC
>CAJVPT010003902.1:0-14369 GCA_910592055.1 Acaulospora colombiana
TGAAAGTATTAAGACTTTATTAGTAAAGAAGTATAAAAACTTCTTGTGAACATCTTTTTTGTATGTGGTCAGAGGATCAGTGGAAAAAGTTTTTTATTTTAAAAAAATTATTATATTATAAAATTTGTTTTAATATTTAAAAAAATATCAATTTTTACTGACTTAATTAGGAGTTATGAAAGTTGATATCAAGTTTTTTAATTTTACTGTAATTCAGATTTTTTTTTCATGTTTTTACCTTTTTCAAAAGTTTAGATAAAATATAATATTATTGTAATTAGTATATATTTCTTTATTATTAACTTGTTTATTAAATAGTATATATGTGTTCTTAAGAAGAATTGATAATTATTTTTTTTTAGATTTATTATTGAATTGAATTTAATTTATTTTGCTCTTTTTTAAAAAATTATCAAAAAACATTTTTTAAGAAAAAAAAGAATTAATAGAAATATTTAACTTACAGAAATAGTTAAATTCTAAAATAAAGTCTAATATATTTATAGTATTTTCATAATAACTAGTAAATATTTAAATAATTTTTTATATAATAGTTAATCATATATATTTTAAAATAAATATTTTTTTATTAATTTTTTTGGAGTACCTGTAGTTAGGTTAGATTATAATTTATTAATTAATTGAAAACATAAGTATATTTTAACTTAAATAGTCTAATATATATTATAGCTAAAAAATTTTATTAAGTTCAACAAATTTATTATAAACAATAATAATTTTTAAGTTCAATTTTAGAAATAATATTTCATTTCACAATAATCTTTAGATAAATACTTTTTTAATCTATTATATTATTAATAGTAGATTGTTACTATTAAATATTTTATTAAATTATTGAAATACAGAAATCTATAAGAAAATAAATTGAAATAAAGAAGAAAGAATATCTAAAAATATATACATCTATTATAAAAAAATAAAAATAAATCTTTAGTTTTTTCTAAAGACTTGTTTCATATAATTTCTTTTTAATAAGAAATATTTAATTAAAAAATATATATTTTTCTGATTATTTGAAGAACTAATCTATTTTTTATCTAGATTTCTTCTTATACTGTATATTATTTAAAAAGATTTATTATTTAATTAAAATTTTTATTTTCAATAATATACTTAGTTCTAACCTTCTTTAGGCAATAATTTTGTATTTATTTGTATTAAACTAATAATTTATAATAAATCTTAAGTTTTTATGTGATTTAGTAAAAACTAAGGCATATTATTTTATGATGATATTTTTTAGTAACCATATCTAGTTAAAGAAATTTTATTGATGAAATTCTTTTATTATTCAAAAAATTAGATTTTAAAACAATTTTTTTGTTTTATAATGATAGACTAAAAATAAAAATTTTCATTAATTATAATATCTTTTTACAATTTCTAGAAAAATATATTTTTAACTATAATTAAAGAAAAGTTTAGTATTAATTAGTGATTATTTGATTTTATTATCTAATCAAAATAAAAAAAAGACTTTAGTCTTAAACTTTACTTAATTGAGATAATAAAAAAAAAGACTTCAACTTGAATAAAATATAACTTTTTTATTATCCAAAGATTTGTTACTTGTATTTTATTGATTTTATAGAACTTTATTTGTAAGTTAATCCAATTAAAAAAATAGAATAGAAATATAACATCATTTAATTTTTTTAATTATTAATGATATCATCAAAATATATGAATATAATTAATAGAAGCTTATTTATATTTTGCTATTAATACTGTATGTTTCAAATCAATTAATCAGATATCAAATAATATTATACTATCAAAAATTTATAATTAAACTGAGATAGATAAAATTCTTTAAAAAAATCATAAAAAACAGTACATACTCTAAGAGAACTAAAAATAGTATATACAAAGGTAAATAATAGATCTTTTTTTATTAATAAATTTTTTATTTTCTACTACTTTTAGTTCTGAAAAGTAATATTTCACCTATTAACTCTTTTATTTTTTAGAATCTTTTTATCTTTAGTAGAAAAAGTATATACATAAGTTTATTTAAATTCCTAGAGACCCAAGTTTTTGTTTAAAAGAGTTTATAAACAAGTAGATAAAAATAGTAGTGACTCATGAAAAAAGGCTTCAAGTTGTTTTAAGAAAAGTCTAAAGACTTTATTAATTAAGAAGTATGAAACCTTCTTGTAAATATCTTTTTTGTATGTAATCAAAAAATTAGTGAAAAGAGTTTCATAAATATTTTCTTTATTAAATTTAATTACATATTAATAGAAATATAGGTATTTTAATTTTTTTAAAAAAATCAAACTCACAGAAATAGACAAATTCTGACAATAAAGTTTAATTTATTTATATTAATTATTTTGATGACTAGTGATCATATTCAAATAATATTTTTTTTATATGATAGGTATGAGTTTTAAAATAAATATTTTTTAATTAAATTTAATTATATATTGATAAAAATACAAGTATTTTAAATTCAAATAAAAAAAGTAAAAAAGATTACCAAAAAAATTTTAAATGATATTTTTATTAGCTTTCAATATTAAACATAATGTTGCATCGTTATACATTAATTTGAAAATGATATGATTAAAGAATCGAATGAATTTAGAATCGGATTTTGCACGTGTTATGTTAATTAACATAACCTAGGGTCAAGACCTATTTCTGTTAAAATATCACATTGCCGAAACAATACGAATTGGAATCTAGCCAAACCTATTGATATTCTTGACACAAAATTTTCGAATAAAGTTATTATAGCATCGGTTACTTAAATTCTCTAACTAAAAAGATTTTTTGAAATACAATCAGCATTCCTTTGCCACCAGCTCATAACTATATCGTAATTGTTACGGCACGATATGATATTAACTTAGAGGAGTCATACTACCGAAATTCAAGGTAATTACAAACTTATATTTTCAATAAACCCGCATTAATGTTTTCGCTAACAGCATCATGTGACTGTAAAGTCATACAAGCAGCACGCTGTGCTATTTCTATAATTTCATCTATCTTTGTTTCACCGTATAATGTCAGGCCCGAAATCAACGTGCCAACAAAACTATTTCAAGAAAAGATCGTTGCCATTGTTATTTACAAGGTAGGAGAAAATAAAAGTACTTCAAAATATACGCCAGACACGTGTAATGATGCGTCAACGAACCTGTCTCCTGCGCCATTATCGTTAATGACGTACTCTGACGTGAGTGGAAAGGGTTCAAAGTATCTATATCTTATGATCCGTTGTTATTATGATGTTAGTGAATTGTAAAGAAAGAAGAAAAGAAAAGAGAAAGGGGGGAAGGAAGGAAGGAAAGCTCAATAATGAGCAACTTTATAGCCCAGCATTATTACCTGATTCCACCTTTGCCCTTTCTTGTCACAACAATTTCAATTCGATGATCTTTGCTATTTGCCTCACCCTCATTTAACACGCTATCGATGTCTTCCATATTTTGAACTAACAATGCCCCATCTTTGTCCAATTTAATTATAATCGTTGGAATGTATGGCAAGAGCTTGGTAGCGGCGGCGAACACTCCAAGATTACTAAGTGTTTGCAATTTTTCATGTTTTCTGCAAAGTCTTTCCAAGTCTTTTTTTTTTTTTTTTTTTTTTTTTTTGCAATTTAAATACAATGAAATCAGAAATAATTTTTCGATAATGCTGACCGGTGCTTAAGAAATGGACATACCCTGCCTGTATTTCGATCCGATGTTAAACTCAATTAATTTATCGACCCAATCATTATTATCAAATAGCCCATTTGACTTGGCAACATTAAACATTGATTCAAGTTCAAGTCTACTCGGTGAAATGTATCGGAGTGTTTGTGTGGTCAAAAGATCAGAAAATAATTTTTTGTCCTTGAATATCTTCCCAGATTTTGGCACAGAGGTTGGTTCGAAAAAAGCTTACAATAAACAAATATAAATATTTACAGATAAAAGAGAGTGAACAAAATGCATATCCACTATTCGTTCAATGCAAATACCTGGTATCTTCTTTGCCGAGCAAAAATTTAATATAGAACTGATATAGCTTTCAGGAATGTTTGCATCAAAACAGACCAAATTTGGTATTCCATTTTTCAATAGCTTATCCTTAACATAATTATATGGAACTGAGCATATAGGAATTGAGTAAAAAATTAAAGGTGACAATAGTACCTCATCAAATGACATTCCGTCAAAAATCTTCATATCAGCAACTGCAGATAGAAGGTTCCCATCAGGTTTATGTATGGCACTATACACTGCTGTAGATTGATTTTCAACAACTTCCAGGTTGCTCGAATCCTAGAATTTCAAAAGGAAGAAGGAAAGAAAGAAAGGAATCAAATTTTTTAAAATTAAAAATTAAAAAGAAATGCAGATTAAAAGAGAAAAGGTTATATTACTATGCCCATCGTTTCAAATTGCGAAATAATCCAACGGCCAAACTCGTCACTTCCAACTACTGATGAGAACATTGGATTTAAACCCAACCTGAAAACTGTTTCAGTAATGTTTCTACCGACCCCTCCAACAGTTTTTTTTACATCTCCTGGAAATGATGTTCCATGAAAATCTTCAACATCATACGGGCACTTTAATGAAGATTCCGGAGGACACAATGTAGACATAATATCTACCACTGCCCCACCAATAATTAATGGCTATTTCAAGAGGTGATTAATAAATAAATCATGAATGGTTCATGTAAAATAAAGCTCAACATTCACAGGAGAAGATTTTACTTTCTCGTCCTGCTATGTATCGGATGACACAAAATTAAATAAGTTATCAAACAATTTATTTGTAGATTATAAAATCACGTTCAGTAACTTTTACCTTTGATTTAACTTTGGTAAATTTAAATTTTATGGAGTTTCCGGACTTCAAGAATTATAAGTATGGCGCAGTCTGATTAAAATTAAGTGGAATAAATAGAAGACTTACTTGGATTGATTCAACTGATTTACCACTCTCCAAATATGAAAGCTTCTCTGCTATTTGACTTCCAATCTTGGCGTTATTTTTTATTAAGGAGATGTCTAATGTAAATCAAATCATGGAATTAATTAATGATGGGTGTGAAAACCATAGATTTGGTTTCTTACTTGATTTTAGCGAACCACCCCGAGTAATTTCATTGACCCTTTTAAGTAAATAAGGAGTGACATCCTTCCCCCTTATTCCTTTGTCTCTACATATAGTGTGATATTTCAGTTGAAAAGTATATGTATGTATGTCATAGGGATGTTATTTACGTTGCCTCTTTTAATGATTGCTCTATCGCCTTCTGAGTTCTCTCTGATTCGGCTGCCTCGCATTCTGGAATCGGGACAGCAATTAAAATTCCGCTATTAAGACCGTGGATAGTGTTCGAATCTATGAAGAATATGATCGATTAGAACAGATCCATGTAAAGATAAGGAACTAATGACGTTTAGACTTGCGAATCAATTTAGCGCAATCTAGTGCCGTTGACAGATTTGACGGACTCTAAAAATATACAAGGCTTCATACATCAATTACATATCAATGACAAGATAGAATGATGATGCCTATTATTGGAAAATACCTTGAATCCACTTTTTGAAGTAAAAAAGCCCGGAAAATCATTGGTTTCGCCAAAAGTTGTGACCGTAACACCTTGGGTTTCCTTGGCAAGTGTGAAACAGGAATCCGAAAGATGAAATTGGTTGGATGAAAAAAAAACGTAACTTACTAAATACTCTAAAGTTTTCTCAATATCCAAAATTGACTTCACACCAGCACAAACGACAGCCACTGGAGTTCGACCCAATTCTGTTAAGTCGGCACTCACATCCATCGCTATTTTACGGAAAGAGAGGAGATAATCACATTTTTGTGACAAAAGGAACGCGATTTCTATAAGAAGCTGGTGCTTACTTTTTTCACCATCGCGATGAACACCACCGACACCACCGGTAACAAATACTTTAATCCCAGCCATATGAGCAATTAACATAGTGCCTGCAACAGTTGTGGCACCTGTCATACCCTGAATGCGTGAAAGTGTTCTAATAACTCGATTGTTTAAAATCAAAAATTGAAACCGAATCACACTGACCTGTGACAACACAAGCGCGAGATCTCTTCGAGAAGTCTTTCTTGCTTGTGGACCCATTTTTGCAAGTTTCTCCAGGTTACTGGGTGACAGTCCTATTTATCATTTTATTTATTTATTTTATTATTTTTTATTATTATTATTTTGTTGATTAATATTATTTTTCTTTACATAATGGCATTCGAGATAAGATGGGATTATAGCTTTCTGGGAAGATCCAACTAACTTACCTACATTAATTTTTCCATTCAAAATAGCTATCGTAGCTGGTGTACTCCCATGTTCTCGTACAATGCTCTCGACGGCAAGCGCAGTTTCAAAATTTTGCGGATAGGGCATGCCTAGAAGTGAAGTAGAGAAATTGTGATCACTTAGGCTAAAAATCCCACTTATAAAACGTCAAACAGAGTATTATTCGATCTGGCAAAAAAGAAAAAGACCATGACTAATGATCGTAGATTCTAAAGCTACAACAGGTTTTCTCGTCTTTAAGGCCTCGGCAACTTCAGGGCTAAACTCTAGATCCGTGTATTTTCTTCTAGATGAGTTAAATTTTCGAAAATTACGGTGCCTCATCCGCAACAGCGGCTTTTAAAGATTCAATCATGAAAAAACATAAATAAAGTTAAAGAAAGACGTTTTCCAAGCCATCCATCCTTAATGAAACCCGCAACCTTATTTATCATACCGTAAAGCTTAAATGACCGGTTAATAAGTTATTGAAAAGTTGCGAATTCTGTCTTAATTTTGATGAAAGCATTTGTGCTGGATAACGAAAGAAAAAGCGTCAATATAGATGATGTAGTACAAATCCAATATTCCTTTCGATAAACCGGTTCTATGCCCTTCGTCAACAAGAGAATTAATTATCCCACCATTCACACGTTTTACGCGTGAGACAATTACAACAAAATTTATGTTTACTTTAGGAGTAAGATTGAAGCATAAAATTCCTCTACAATTTTTCATAGAAAAAAAAAAAACAGCGGAAATAATCTTTTCGGTCAGTTGACCAAGTCGTTGAGCTCTTTTATACAAGGGATTTTTTTTACGAATTCATTTACTAAAAAAGGAATCAAACTTTTTCAAATGACAGAAGACAGCAATTCAAGTTTTTTTTTTGCGTGTGTTCTTCCTGATTAAGATGGCAATGACGCGTGATTTTTGGGGGGGGGCTTTTTAAGTATGACTATATGACTTCAAAGATTCTGGAATTTATGTGATGATAAATTTGTTGCTAAGCGATCATATGCATAGATTGAATTACTTGTAAATGCATAATTCATCTATCTTTATTTACCTTCAATATAAAACAGAGATACAGTTTATATATATATATATTTTTTTTTTGTTAAATAATGAGTTTACTCCTTTTTCTTTACAAGAGTAGTAATGGAATTAACAACAAAAATTTTTTCTGTCGATATTCTTAATTCGGGTAAGATGATCGGTGAGTATATAAAAGCATTTTCCCGCCTACCACAAATCGACATATGGAATCTCGAAAACCCTTTCTTTCCCGCAATCTTCTTTCTAGCAAATTTTCTTTCTAATTTGGTGCATGATAAGTTACCACGTAACATTACCGAACTTGACATTCTGGGTTCACCATTTCTTTCTCAAGTAGAGTATTTAATTATAAAAGTACGACAGCTCGAATAGACCGAAAACTCTATAATTAAATAGTAATCCACTCCCTCCCCCAAAATTTTCGTCAATCATTGCAATGAAACAAGAATTGGCTGGTAAAATGCTAGTGGCGCTGATTGCGCTGTTAAGTTATCCGGCTATGTTTAGTGGAAAAGATATCAAGATTGTTGATAGCCTCAAGGGGGTTGCAAATTCTGGTGCGCTATCGAAACAAATTTTTCGTAAATTGCAAAAAGGTTGACCCGTAAAATTCTCTTCTCTTTTAAGAACTACATCTTTACGAACGCAAAGGACCAAATTGGACATGTTTAGATGGTTCGGTCACCATACCTTATGAAGCTATCAACGATGATTATTGCGATTGCGCAGATGGATCTGACGAGCCAGGTATGTAAAATATATGTCTCGTTTCACATTTGTTGCTCTCAATCAATTTATATGAGTCGTCTGTCTATTTTTTGTCAGGTACGTCGGCGTGTCCGAACGGTCGTTTTCATTGTAGAAACGAGGGACATATACCGGCATCCATATCTTCTAGTCGGGTGAATGATGGTGTCTGTGGTAATTTCCTCAGTTACTTTTAAACTCTCATTTCTTATTTACGCGAGACACTATCTTAATATAACGCTATTTATTTAGATCCTGAGTGTTGTGATGGATCGGATGAATATGATGGTAAAATAGAATGTCCAAATGTGTGCGAAGAGGTTGGAAAAGAATATCGCAAGAAAGTTAAAGAGTTGAATGCTTTAAGAGAGCAAGTATGTTTTTATTAAGGAAAAAAAAAAAAAAAGAAAAAGTGTCACGTTCTCGCTCCTTACTAATATGATGGGTTTAAATCAGGGTGCAAAGAAGAAACTAGAATACATTGATTATGGGAAAAAATTAAAGGAGGAACGAAAAAATAGCTTGGAAATTTTAAAGGGAGAACTCGCTGCCGTTAAACTTAAAGTCGAAGAGAAAGAAGGTTAATGCATATTTCGGTTTGCGTTTTCTCTATGCGAAGAGTAGAGAGCTGATTGTCATTATTGTTTTCGGTACGATCGCAGCCGCCCTGAAAAAGATCAAACAATCAGAGGCCTCTTCGGACTCTCCAAAGAATAAAGGTAGATTGTAAAACACTCTCTCGTGGTATCGACTTATTCGACTTCGACTTTGCTCCTGATTTCCTGTATTTTATCCTAAAACAAAGAACATGCCGAAAGAATAAAGAAATACCAAGAGAGGATTAAACGTCTAAAAGACCACGCCGATGCACTTCATGAGGACGTGGAGACATTATTGAAGATCCTCAAAGATATGAAGGATGGTCACAATCCAAATTATCATGATATGGCGGTGAAATCGGCAATTACTGCTTACGACGAATTTCTTGAGGAATATAATAGAGAATCGGATGACGACGTGGACGATGCACTTGAAAACGACAAAGATGAAGAGTATACAAGCAGAATGGATGAATATGAGGTGCCTCAAATTCTGGACCCCGGTTCGTATTAGAAAAAATTTCATTTGGTGAAAATAGCATAGCAGCATTATTATTTAATCTGTTACGCAAATTACGACAGAACCTTCATTATGGGGTCAATATATTGAGTTGTTGCGAATATCTGCCAATGAGGTTCTAGAATTTTTGGGGTTGAAGAAATATTCAATAAGTCAAAGTTCACACTATCGCTCGTCTGTACGGGTTGAACCCGGAACCTCCAAAGGTAGTTTTGGAAATATGAATAATAAACACATCATCAAAAGGCAACTCTTTATCATTTCTACTGATGCAAATTGCGTCATATTCCAGAGCTTAAATCCGCTACTGAAGCACGAAATAAAGCTGAGGAAGAAAGAAAAACTCTAGAAAAAAAAATTGAAGATCTTAACAATAAGCTGTCCAATGATTATGGACTACAAGAAGAATTTTCAAAATTGGACGGCGAATGTTTCGAATACGACTCTGGAGAGTGCGTATTGATTTCTTCCGAATTTCCTTGGTTTAAAATCCCCGACCCTCAGCTAACTTATTATTGACGATGCATACATATTTAAAATTTCAGATATGTATACACGGTTTGTATGTTCGGCGCGGCAACACAAAAAAGTAACAAGGATCACACTTCAACCCACTTGGGGTATGAATTTTATAATACTTGTCATTTCATTGGACACTTATTCATTCAAATTTTTAAATTACATATTCTATTTCAAATTAGCAATTTCGGAGGATGGATCGATACTAGCTCAAAGGAAGATCCAAATTATTACACAAAGCAAATTTATGATCATGGAGCTAGATGCTGGAATGGTCCCGAGAGATCTGTGAAGGTAGGACGCCGTCAGTTTGCAAATAACTATGCGACCACTTAAATTCTTATCCTGTACGTTTGCACTTGTTCTTAGCTGTTTCTTGAGTGTGGAGCGGAAAACAAAATTTTGTCTGTTTCGGAGCCAGAAAAATGTGAATATCACGTAAGAATGAAGACGCCCGCCACTTGTCCCGACAATGTTCGTGAGAAGATACATGATGAATTGTAGTGAACTTATTTATATTATAGTCACGTTTTAGAATATTTATTTTCACTAGTTATTTCGGTATGACAACCAAAAATTTTTTTTGAATTTAATAATTATAGATTAAATTATTATAGTTGCGTGGACTTTGAGATTCCTTTTTCTTTTGAGTTATAAAAATTTCTAGAGCCAATAGAACCCATTCTCATCATTGCCTAAAGGATTTTGAAAATGAAAATTAATTTTTCGATTAAATAAAAATAATTAAAATTTGCATGATAAATGTATCCTGGGATTCAAAATTATCTTATAATTTTATTAATAAAACACAATCAACCGATTTTATGATACTCTTACAAAATATTTGTAGATAATCTTTGTTAAGATTATTTGTATCATATATTTTCGTAAAAAAATATACAATATTTAAAAAATCCGAAAATAACTTGACTCAAAATGAAAATTCGAAATTGTTATTATTATTATTATTTTTTATTGTTAAATTTTAAGAAAGTTAAAGAATCAATATACAGTATATACGTGCAGTATATACTGTATATACAATACATATACTATATAATCTTTTTTTTTTTTTGCATTACCCCTAGTCAGATTAAGCAGTTTATTTATTAATCAAAAGAATATGTAAATATATATTCATTCAAGCAGCATAATAATAAAACCTAATCAATTTATTTTATACTTCACTCTTCTTGTTAGAATTTCTTAGAAGCTTTTGTCTTCAAGGTTTTCTTCTTCTAGTAGTAGTTCTCTTCTCTTCAGGAGCATAGTTTTTTTATCTAAAGGACATAAAGATCTTTTTATCTTATTCTCTCTATTAATTCCTTATGTTTGTTTCCATTCAATTATCTTTTCATGTCTTTTGTTCTAGACTTTTTTTTAAACTTGACTGTAGACTCTTTTTTGCATTTTTATTATTCACTTTCTTGCTATTCTTTTTATACCTTTACCTTGACATTTTGATCTGCCATTTTTAGAATAAAATCATTTTTTATAAGGCTAATGCAATAACTTGGAATATTTTGGTTGGTTTAGAAATCTGTTTTACTACTCTAGAGATTAACTTGTCAAACTCTCTTATTTCTTTTCAGTCATTAATGATTAGTTTGGAATTTTTCTTCTTAATTTCTCCTTTTCTTTACTATAATAGCTTTTTAAAATTTTTAATGATTTCATCTATTTCTTTATTCTATATTTTTTGTAATTGGTTCTTATAGGCTAAATATTCTAGTAAGTATTCTATGGTTTCATTTTATTGGCTTCATACAATATATTTTACTTGCTTGTATAGATTTGATCTTCTTATAGTCAACTTACTTAGGATAGATAACTTGTTATTGATTAGTTTAATGAGAAAGCTTCTTTGTTAGGATTATTTAAAGAATATATCTTATGCATATTCATTTTTTATTCTTTCCTATACTAAGTCTCATATGTAAGCCGGATATTTTAAAATCTGATAATTTTATTTTTTCTCTATTCTATTTTATTATATCTACTAATAGGCTGTTATCTTATTATTAATATTTTTAATGAACTATCTAATTGAATTATCTAAAATTATTTTTTGTCACATAGTTTCAATAATAATCTTATATGATATGAAATTGTTCCATTCAATCAATAGAAATTTTCGGGCTTCCTTAGTTAAAGTATCTATTTCTTCATTGTAAGAATTATTTAAGTTTACCTTAACTTTTGTGAGTTTTAGATTTATTTTTTTTTTATTTATTAGCTTTACCATACATGCTCAAAGGAACCAATTTTTTTCTTCAAGTCATCTTTTATATGTCCTTCTTAAATCTTTTTTTTTCTAAAGATTTCTACTTGGAAATATATATCTAACTATCTATACAAACTTCAATTAAAACTATCAGAAGTATTGTTATGATTGCTACCAATTTACTTTTATAGATAAAAATCAATTGTTTACTTCTATTTGGAATTTGCTTTTCTTTTCTTTTTTTCCTATCTGAATTCAAGTTTCTCTTATCTTCATTTCTTCATTTCTATAATTAATAAGTAATCTATCAAAATAGAAAATTAGGTTTTCTTTAGATTCAAGGTTTTATTAAAGTATTTCCATTAGATTATCTTAATATGCCCCTTCTCTAATATTTTTCTTAATAATAGATTCTTCCCAGGTTTTGATATTCACATTGTTTACTCTATTATTTTGAATTATAAAAAAGCTTTGGTTACTATAAATCACTTTTTTAATCTTTTTTTAAGTACTAACTTGAGGTTAGAGATTTTTAACTTTTATATTTTTCTAATAAACTTTCTTATATTAAGATATGATATCATATATATTTTTTTCATTTCTCTTTCTATGATATAATTACTATTTAGTATTATATCTTTTAAATATCCAAGACATTTTTGTATACTAGTCTCCTGATTATTATTGATATTACAACTAGTAAAATGTTTTACTATTATAATGTGTAACTTTTTTTTTTGTTTTAACTTTTCTCAAGTTACTTGATTTCTTTTGTTTCTTATCACTATTCATAATTTTTTCCACTTGTCTTGATTAGATTCTATTTGAAAGTATTCTGATTTTTATTTTATATAATTTTCTCTTCAGAATCTTATAATTTATTTTAATTATTCTTCTGAGAAGTTCTTGGCCATAATTTGAATCTATTCTGGTATAGATCCTTTGCTTATATTTTGTAAGAGCTGAAGCATTTATCAATCACTTATTTTTTGATTTCCCAATTGATCAACTGATTTAAATATATTAGTTAATTATTTTTAAGTGATAATATAGCTTTTTTATATTCTTCTAGTACAAGATATTCTCTAATTCAAATATTTCCCTTTTTCTATTCAAAGATATTTTGATATTTTCAACTATGAAATATTATTCATATATCTTTAATAATTTTGATTACTTGAAGTATGAAGTTATCTTTGTCTATTAGATAACTTAAAGATTTGTAGCTTAATAAATTGAATGGTTCTCAATTTTTAATCTATGCTTGTTGAATTTAATGATTGTTGTGATTTCTATTAATCTGGAATTATTTAGTTTATTATAAAGTTCTATTACATAACTTTCTTATTATAGCTAAAAATGGATTCCTAAAGAGTAAAATAGAAATAAAAGTCAAATGTCACCCACTAAAAAACATTAAAATTTTTAAATTAATAACTATAAAAAAACTATCCACAATTGTTCTTTATTATTTAAATTATTACTTTATAATATTTTCTGACTTTTGTTTCTATTAAAGTAAAGAACTATGAATTTTATTTCTTAAAAAGAAACATAAATAATCTGCAAAATTTTATATGTTAAATACTTTAGAAATTTATCATTAGTTGTAATATCCAAATACTTTTCAAGTTATAAATCTTTAAGTAATGAATTATACTATTGAGCATGAATCCATGTAAACTACTCTTATTCTTGAAAAGTTTTTTATATATTGTTATCAAGATGTTATATACAGTATTTTTTAGAACAATATATTATGTTGCATTTTAAATTCTATTCTAGATATTAATACTCTATTTAAAATATAGACGGCTTGTTTGTTTATCACTTTTTTATATTTAAGAGCTCTTATTACTATATTGACTTCTTTAATCACTTATTCTTTAAGCTCAATTGCAATTTTTTGGTTGCCTATTCAAATTCCTAAGAATCTGGCCTATTATATTCTATTGAGTTTTTTAATCACTTCTTCTTGAATACTTACTTTCACTTCTTTTGAATAGTAATTAGGATTGTTAATATTAATCAAAACTAATTTGTTGTTATTTATATAAGAGTCATTAACTTTGTTTAAAATTCTTGCAATTTTAGAATCTTTTTTATATTCTCTTTAGATCTTGTTATTTCCATTGTATTATCTATGAAGACTATAGTTGCATGTCTTAATTTTAGCCTTCTATAGTCTGGTTTTTTAAATAAAGGTTCCATGTAATTGATATTTTGTATTCTCTTTATATACTGTATAATTCTGGATTTTGCAAAAAAAAAGATCTTAAAAATTTTTTACTCTTTCCGCTGATCCTTTAACCACACACAAAAAAGATGTTTACAAGAAGTTTTTATACTTCCTTGCTAATAAAGTCTTAATACTTTCCTTAAAACAACT
>CAJVPT010003903.1:0-14369 GCA_910592055.1 Acaulospora colombiana
TTTCCTTGAGGACCTAGGTTTTTAAATATTTCATAACTGATATGTGATATATCAGATGCTTTCTTTTTAGAAAGGTTATCTTGAGTCTTTTTCAGTTTAGTAGAAAGTATAGCATTTATTTTTTATTGCTTTTGAGTTTTTTTTTTCTTCTATTATATTTTTGGAGAAAAGAATAGAAAAGTAATTGGTTTTCTTAGAGACTTGATCCATTTTTCTAGTCATATCTATTGGTACTTTAAGCCTTTTAAGTTTGTTGGTAATTCCTTGGTTTTGTTTCCATTTGATAGTAATGCTATAATGTTTATTCCAGACTTCCTGCTTAAAGGTTTTCTTTATTTTTTTACAAAATTTACCAATAGCCTTTTATATTGTTGTCATTGAGATTTTGAGAGTTTTGAGATACCTTTTCAGGATCTTGGTTTTGTCTTTGTATATAAAGTTATAGACTATATTATATAGGTTTTCATTCTATTATTTAATGTTCTGGATCCATTTTTCTATTACTCTTTTAATTTTTGCCTGGCTCTCATCATAGATTTTTGGTTTTTCTGATATACTGAAGGATTTTACTTTGAGATTTGTTCTATATAATTGATCTTTCACTTTGAATCTTGGGATATTCAAAAAAATGTTTTAGAATTTTCTCTTATAATTTGCACATTGAGCATATTGTGTTTGAATATATATAAGCTTGGTTTTTTTTTCTGCATTACTTGAAGAATAGGAAGCTTATTATGGGTTAGGTTTATTAGAAAACTCTTGTCCTTATTGATACTAAAGGAGGTGTAAAGGTATTGTATGGATTGAATTGTTTTTAGAAAATTTGCCAGTCAATTTCTTTACTAGGGTATATCTATCAGTCTTGAATACATTTTTGCTAGTTTATTTTCTTAGTGTTTCATTTTTTAAAAAAATTTCTAATACTGATATTAATGGTATATTCCTTCCAAGCTACTATTGTGAGAACTTGATCCAAATCAGGTGTTTTTTGTCAAATAAAGAAGTTTTTTTCTTCTAGCTTACTTTGTTAACCTATCTACTATATTGTTGAATTTATTGTTTTGATGGACCTTGATCTTTTCAAATATAAAACAAAAGTTTTTCTTTAGTACTAGATCCTTGATTCAATTCCATAGTGACCAGTTAATCATTTTAGTCCATTTTCTTATAGAAATAAACTTTTGTGACTGAATTGTCTTCCATATCTTGATAGTTACACTACAATTCATATATATAGTTGCTTTTCTATTTTTAGGTATTGTAAATATTACAGTAAGTATGGCTAGGATTTTTGCTCTTATAGTTGATAGCCATAATGTTGTCTCTGCTAAAAATTGATTAATTATTATGTTATTCTTAATTTGAATCTATGCAAGATCCATTTCAAGTTCCTCTTTGCTTTTTGTACATTGCTTGTAAAATTTATTAGTAAAAAAAGTGAATTGCTTTGTATTGTTTTTATAGTTATGTTTAAGACTTTTTATTAGGTCTGTCATATACTTTTTTAATTGTATGGTTTGTTTAATTAATTCAACTTCCCAATTCTCTATTTGTATTTTAATCTCTTTTAGTTTCAATGAATATATAGTATTTGATTCATTTGTTGGTACTATGGGCTGCCAGTCTATGGATTTCCAGAAAGTATAAATATATTCTTTTTCTTAAAACTTTTTTATCTATTTGGTTATGGTAGTAATCAAATTTGAGATATATGTAAAATCATTGATTGTTTGGATATATGAGAATGACAAGTAGTACTATTTGTAATAGAATTGTAGATGAGATAATATAGTGTGAAAAGTACTCCTCTGTTTTGTATTTTGACATTTCATATAATAGTTCCTATTGTTTCAGTCAAAACTTTTTAATTAATTTTCCATTTATTTATTTTAGAGGCTATTTTTATTATTTGGAATTCGTGTTCAATCTATTTTAGAGTTCGGTAGGACTGTTTCAGCAAGTTTTGTTATTCTGTTATCTTTGCTTTTATTTGTATATATCAACTTGGAATAGGATCTTTACAAGTATCAGCAAAAATTTGATCTACTTTATATTCTCATATTATTAGTGTAGTCATATTAATTAGTTAATCCAAAAATATTATTTTGTTTCTTTTTAGAGAAGGGATAGTTTTCATATATTTTTTCTCATTATTTATGATTGTCTTAAAAGACAAGATGTCTTCTTGAGTGTCAAAAATATTTTCTATTTCAAGCTGTTTATGTAATCTGTAACTTCTTTACTATAGCTAGAGTTGCAGTAGCAAGATTACCTTTCTTAATTGTCTTGATTTTTACTGAATCATCAGATATGTTTTTGGGCTCCCAGTATTTGAATTGACTTTGTTTAAGTCAGATGACTATTGTAATTTCTAAAGCTTTACTGTTATTTAGTTGATAAAACAGTATTGTTATATGATTTTCAAGTTGAATTTCCCATATACTTTTGAACCTATAGATTTGTTTATTATGTATACAACTATTTGATATTATTCTACAAATTAGGGCTTTGTTTTTGAAAGCTTTTCTATATATGGCTGTTAGATCATTGCAAACTTTTTCATTCTAGTATGTATGCTATATTCTGTACTTTATATGAGGAATTAGAACTCTATTAATAATGTATCTAACATGTATTTCAATTAGACTTTTGTTGTTAATTGCTTGAGTTACTATTCTGATTTCTGTTTTGAGTAAATTAATAGTATCCCAATTATTGTATCTTCTTTTTAACCAGATATCCAAGAATCTTGCTTGGTCATATTTATCTAATTTCTTGATATTAATTTGTCTGTCCCTATATAAACTGTGTCTGAATTTATATTGTTTTGATTGAAAGTCAGGAAAATAGATTTTTTATTATTGATTTATGAATTATTTGCCTGATAAAATTGTCTGATATCTTTCAAAATACATTCCATATTAGCTTTGGATTTGACAATCCAAGTAGTATTATTCATGTATGCTATCCCTGCTTGTCTTAGAGAAAGTTTTTCTTTAAGATATGACTTTTGAAAATTCAGTATCCATTTCTTTTCCATCATATATCTATAGTTTGGATTTTCTTGAATTTTATATAATAATAGATCATAAAAAATTTTTTAGAATAAAAGTGAGGTTGTTTCTCTTTAATATATTTTATCATCAACTATAACTGAATCTGAAAGTTCTATAGGAAGAATTGTTCTACATTTTTTATTTTCAAAGAGGTCTATAATCAATTGTCTACTAGTAGCTATAATACAGATTCTATTTATAGCTTTTTTCAATATCTTGAGGCTAATAATATCATATGTTTTAGCTGTGTCCTGAAAAAGGATCCATAATTCCTTTTTATTTTCTCTGACTTCTTCATAAATACTGTTTAGAAGTTGGATAGATTCAGCTATACTTTTTCCTTGTAAGTCAGTAAAATTAGATTCTCATATGATTTTATGCTTTTTATATATATTGACAAGTCTATTGATCAGTATTTTGATAAAGCATTTTCTTGTTGTCTCTAATAATATTATGAATCTTGTGTTGCTTAGACTACAGTTCCATGGTTTTGGCTTGGGTATTAGATAAATATTATTTTCTTTCTGTTTTCTTAATATACAGCCCAACTTAATTATCTAATCTTATAGTTGCTTGAGATCTTTTTTTCCTTGAGGACCTAGGTTTTTAAATATTTCATAACTGATATGTGATATATCAGATGCTTTCTTTTTAGAAAGGTTTCTTAGTGTTGTCTCAATCTCTTCCATTGTGATTTCTTCCTGTAAAATGAAAATACCATGTTGAATTTATTCAATTTTTTGATTGATATTTTCTTTTCCATTTAGGACTAAGGCTCTCATAGTTAATGTTTTATTGCTTAGAAACTTTTTAGTGATAGTCTTCTATCACTTGTTTGATTGTTTGTAGGTTTATAGCTATATATTCTTCTCTATCTTGATTTCTGGTTTTAATCTGATCTAAGGTTATCTTGAGTCTTTTTCAGTTTAGTAGAAAGTATAGCATTTATTTTTTATTGCTTTTGAGATCTTCACATTTGGTTTCAAGTGCTTTGTTAATCTGACTCTTGATATACTATATAAACTCTCTTTCTTTTTACAGGCTATTCTTAGTATGTTCTATGTTGGAGATATTCTTAAGCTGTACTTGAACTTCTTCTAAGGACTGAGAAGTTATAAGATCCCAATCCTCTGTTTTTTTGTATAAGGTGTAGAGTTTGTTAATCACTTGTGTAAGTTTATTTCTATGTTTGCATCCCAATTGTGATAAATCTTTTTTAACAAGTAGTGAACTCTATTGGCTTCTCTATAAGCTTTGTACTCTTGTTTATTTACTAACAAGTCAATTCTTTATTTATCTGATATCAAATATATTTGTTTCTTTTTAAGAGTTCTATATATATCTTTGATAAGAATATTTTCAAGCTCCTGTTATATTTGATTCAGTTTGTTTGGATCCAGGTTGAATTTTTAAAGTATAGATATAATTGGTCATATTTTATTATTTGGTTTCAGTCCATTGTTTGAATTTTTCCATTGTATTAGTGTTGAATTAATAGAATCTGAGATTTTTTTGTCTTGTGTTCTTTTCTGGTTTTAATACTGTTTATCTCTTAACAAATTATCATTTGTTAGTCTAATTAGGAGAAGAGTGTGATCGCTATTTGTAACTAATTTCATTGAAATATTTTTGAAATCATTTAGGTTCTCTTGACTGATATCAGTTGTAATCAGATGTAATCAATTCTACTATAAGCATAATTGTTAGACTATATGTATGTACTCTTGTTTTGTTTTCATATATTGTGAATATCAATAAAGTTTCAATGTTTTAAGAAGTTAAAGATACCAATTTCAGTTTTTTTGTATCATGTTGCCTTCTTTTCATATGAGGATCAATCTGTTATTGGATTTACTATTGCATTAAAATCTCCCATAATGATATCTTGAATTTCTATTGTTGTTTGTTTAAAATTCTTTTTTGCAGTATTTGTTGAAGTTATCTACTTTCTATCTTTTCAGATAATAAGTAGATTTGATATATGCATAGTTACATTTTTTGAGAGAAGGTTTATGCCTATGATATAGTCTTTTATTTTTTCAATTGATTCCAGTTTTTTTTCATATATCTTGTTTATTATAAGATCCACACCTGATTCTCTATATTTAATATCATTATAACTATAGAAGAATTTATATATCTTTTGAAACTTTAAGACATGTTCTATTACTTTACTTCTTGGTTTTGTTTCACTGATATATATTATTCCTATATTTAGTTTTTATATCTTATTGTATAAACACCATTGATCCAATATTATATTTGTTCCTCTTATATTGTGTATCTCTACAGTTATAGTTTTTTCTATAGTGAATTGCAATATATTATTCTGATATATTGTTTTTCTTTAAGGTTCTTATTAATAATATTTGTTTTAATCGACTTGATTAAGTTATTTAGATGTTGTGTAGTGATAGGTAGGTTGTTTGAAAAGGATGTGTTTGTTGTTAGATTGTTATCTTTGGAATTGTTTTTGATCCAGGAAGTACTAAATTCTTCTTGTAGATCTTGTTCTTCTCTAGTGTTTTCTATTTGAACTAGTGCAACTTTTAGGAATGATTAGCTCTTTTTTATTTTATATATCCAGAATAGAATTGGATCTCTTTTTCAATATAACTTATTATATTGTTTAGTTTATTTAATCTATATAGAATTTGTTGCAATAGATTTTGTTCTATTTCAAATTTGATGATCATATTGTTAAAGATTCTGGAATTATATCTTTTATATCTTCTTTTTTGTATATTGATCAGTTTTCTGTTATTTCCTACTGTTGATTGTTTATTGTATCCTTATATTGAATTTCTTATATTTATTCTATAGAATTTTGATCTTCTTTTTTCAAACTCTATATCAGAGTTTTCTATATTATATTCAAGATCAGATTTTTCTATAAGGATTTCTCTCTATATAGACTTTCTATTAAATCTAATGTCTGTTCTACTTAAGTAATTGTTATATTGATCTGCATTAGATTAATCTGTTTCTTTGAGATGAATATCATTAGTTCTATGTTTTGTTTTTTCATATCTCTCTTAATGTAAGATATTTATTTTTTCTATAGTTTTATCCTGTTGTTGTGCGTCTATCTTTAAAATATTCTTTAACACTTCATGTAAGTTTGTGTCCATATAAAAAGATATATTATTGAGTGCTTTATTAAGATTTTTGTTATTGTAAAACATACTGTATAACTACATATTCTCTTCTCTTAAGTATGTATGGGTTTTTGAATATGTAATAGGTTTTTGCTTTAATTTGTTTTAAAATATGTACTAATAAGTTTGTAAATATATTATATGTTTTATATAGTCTTAAGAACTAGTCATTAGCTCTTTGTTGATTTTGTCAACTTCTTTATTAGTAGATTTATGTTGAGTAAAAATAGTCCTTATCATTTCTGTTTTGATAGAAATTATCTATAGATTTTTTAGCTTATTGTTCTATTTATAAGAAAGAAGTGATTCATGTCTTAATTCTTCATTGTAATCTTAAGTAGTTGTATATATTGATATTTGTGAGTTTTCCATATGTCTGTAAGGCTACCTTAACTTCTTACTATATATAGCTATAATCTATATCAATTAGAGTTACAAATAAATCGTTGTTTTTGCCTTCTGTTTTTTTCTTAAGGATTTTTTTATCAAGTAGAAATTCTGGCTCTTCCCATTTTTCTATACTTATAGGTATTATTATGAAGTTGTTATTCTTTTTTTTTATTGACTTTCTCCAAACAATTCAAAGCATCTTCTTTTCCTTCAAAAGTAAAGGTTGTTTATGCATTATCATTGAGAAATTCTTTTGTATATAGTTGAAGATCCTTTGATAGGCTAAAAGCATTTTGGAGATATGCAATTTTTTCTTTTTCTTTTTCTTCTGATATTCTAGATATTAGAGTTCCCAGTTTGTATACTCCATTTTTAATAATGTGAAATGTATTAATACCAGTTAATTTTGATCTGTTTCTAATATTGTAAGATTGTAGCTCTGTGATATTATCTTCTTTAACTTCTTCTTGAATTTTCTCCATTTCCAATTGATTCTCAATCTCTTTATTACCCATTTCTATTTTAACATTATTAGGAACTTCTATTGTATATATTGGTTGAATTTCTATAACTGTTTCTTTATTTGGTTGTTTTATTAAACTTGAATATAGGTTATTTGTGACTATATTTTCTTGCTTTATTTGTTGCTGCCAATTTGTTTTTTTCTCTTATTCTATTAGTTCCATATATTTGTCATTCAAGAAGGGAATCAGCAAATCATCTTTTTTTCTTTGTCCTTAAGTCTATAAGTATAGAATATGTTATTTTAGAATTGTAGCTTTAGTAAAAGTAGTGTGATTAATATTGAAGATTTTAGCCATAATACTATATAAAATTGAGTATCTTGTAAGATTAGGGGCTGAGTTGAAGTTGTCTTTTTGTATAGAAAAATGTTAAGGATTTTAACTATAATATTATCTAGAATTGAGCATCTTGTAGAATTAGGGGCTGGGTTGAAGTTGTTTTTTTGTATAGAGATTGTATTGAGGATTATTTATGTTGTCCATAATTTTTTCCCTTGATAGTACTTGTTTAATAAGTTGAATAGGATTTCTAGGATATGGGTTTTGTATTACTTAGTAATCTGTAATAATTTTTATATTGTTGACATTGTTATGCTTGTTGTATATTATAGATTAATAAAATTAACTTATGTTTTGTTGTTTTTAACATGTGATGAAGGCTTGTTTATTTGTTTTTACTAATTTAATAATATAAAAAAACTTTAAAGTAATTGTATTATAAATTTAAATTATGTTTCATGTATTTGTTGTAGTAATAATAATATTATTATTGATCAATTTATTATGAACATGTGAAAATATAAATATTGTTAATCCATTTACTATAAATACATAAATGATCTATAAATATTATTTATATAAATATATCTTTATGATTTTGGTTTTCTTGAGAGAATATATATGTACATATTTGTATGACATTGTATATGTTGAAATTTTGTTTGTTGTAATATATATACTTCTTTACTGTATAGTTAATAAAGCTTGGATGTCCCTCTGAATTTTATGGGTATTTGAGTTTAGACTGATTTATTGGTTTAAATTATTACTTGTAAAGTTTTTCTTAGTATTTAGAAAACTATTAACCTGTACTGACCTAGCTGAAAGCTTTGTGTAATTGATATTGGACTTCCAAGAGCTTACTGTAATTCAGTTTTTATCTTTATTTGTTCTTCCTAAAAAAGAAAAATTTTGTATAGAAAGATTAGAAGTTTTTAAGTACTTATCTGTTCCTATACTATAACTAGTTGTTTTTATAGTATTTTTTGTAAGTAAGTGATCTTTGATATTAGTTTTCTCTTGTTTTTTGGGCTGGCTTCAAAAAAATTTTTTTTAAAAAAAATGGGAATCAGTGAAAAGAGTTTTTTTTTTTTTTTAATACAAATTATAATATAATGTATAATATATAATTTATATTATATTATATTATTTTATTTTTTTTTAAACAGGCTCATGTCTAATCTTTATTAATTTTCAAATTACATTTATACAATTGCACAAAGCAAGTATATAAGAATATATAGTATATTCAGGAGGTAAATAATGAATTTGATAAGCTAAAACTACTTCAAAACTTATAGCACTTTTTTTATAAAAGAAGCCAACATTTTATTGAGTGTGTTAATGTTATTAAAGAAAAATAAAAGAAAAATAAAAGAAGTAGTTATATGCTATATTAAAAGGATAACTGTGATGTTTATTAGCAAATGTTTATCCTATTTTCTGGATTTCTTTTTTGATAGTGATCTGAAGAAGCTTCTACTGAGTCTTTATGAAAATAAGGTAAAAATAAAAAGAAAGATTTTACAGTTTTAAGACTTATAGGGAGGAAGTAATCAGAAAGATCTAGATGGTATATTGATATCTGTATAACCAACTTGAAAGTTTACTAGTATATCATTAATTAAATCCATTCCTATCTAAATATGGATATACTTATTCATCTATTCAATGTATTTTAAATTAATTTCTTACAAAAGAACTGTATCTAGCCTTACAATTAATATATCCTACTGGTAACTATTGATATTAGTAATTAACAAGGATTATCCAGATTATCTGACCAGCTTGCATATCACTGCTGATATTTTCAAACTTGAGTTTTAGTTAATATAGTGGTGTTAACCTTCTAGTCTTCCAGCTTAAAGTTTTTTAGAGATAGGATGAAAACTTCCTGATTTACTATATATACTAATTTTATTATTGAATATTTCTAGTTATCTTTTTCACTTTTTCTGATTGGACTTTTCTAAGCAGTAGGAGCAGAAACCTACCTGACATGCAATTAGAAGTAGGTGGCTCTGATTTTAAAAAAGTTAATCAAGCTCTTGTGATCTTTGCCATGGTTGGATAAACTCTTTCTTATATTCAATAATATATTGATAATATGTCCTATATTCACCTGCACAAAAGACATATGACTTATGATGAACTCCAGGTTCTTATGAAGCTGAGAAAATACATTCAGATATGTGAGGTGGCCAATAGGAGCTTGTTTATCAATCTTGTTCAATATGTTTTATGTCAGCCAATTAGAATTTATGAGATCTATGCTATTTAAAATTTTAGAATCAATTTGGGGTAAGCAAAATTCTTCAAAAAACCATAAAAAAGGTAGCTCTAAGAGGCCATAACACTAGTCAAAGGATAGAAGAATGAGTTCTTTAACTAGATTATAATCTCTATTATCTTCACCATAGTTGAGAAGTGAAAGAACTTCACTGTTGGTTCTTTTTCCTTTAGGAACTTTTTTGCTATAGATAGCAAAGGTAAAAGCTGAACTTTGCAAATCATAAGAGTCCAGTATGTTCAAAGAAGATTGTAAACAAGAGAGAAGAAAGATGAGAGCATTCTGAGAAAATTCTTTAAGTTGGTTTAAAGAAAGTAGTAAGACTCTATTAATATAGAAGTATTAAAACTTCTTGTGAATATCTTTTTTGTACATAGTCAAAGGATTAGTGAAAAGAATTTTTTAATTTATATTAATTTTTTTTTTTGTATACCCATAGCCAGGCTAGATTATTAGTTTATTAATCAATTGAAAACATAAGTACATTTTTATTTTAGCAGCATAATACATACTATAGCTAAACTATTATCATAATCTAACTAACTCATCGTAAGTATAATAGCCTCTAAATTCAGCCTTAGGAACATTATTTTGCTTTACAATATCTTTGGATAAAGACTCTTCTAGTCTACTGCATTATTGCCAGCAAGTTGTCATTGTTGTATATTGATCCAAGCTGTTAGAATACAGAAAACTACAAAGGATGGGTTGAAAAAAGGAAGGAGAATATCTAAAAATATTTAAGTAGATCACAAGAAAATAAAAAGATAAAAATTGAAAAAAAAATATTTTCAACTTTCTCCAAAGATCTACTTCTCAAGACCTCTTTTCAATAAGAAATGCTCGATTAGAATATCCTTTCTTTTCCTAACTGTCTAAGGAACTTATCTATTCTTGATCTTGATTTCCTTCTTGTGTACTATCTGAGAAGACTTATTGCCTTGTGGAAGCCTTTACTTCCAGGACATACTTGGTCCCAACCTTCTTTGAATAGTGATTTTTCATTCACCTGTGATAGACAGGTGACTTATGATGAACTCCAGGTTTTTATGTGACCTAATAGAAACTGGATCATATTGTTTCAATATGATATCTTCCAATAGCCACACCTAGTTAAAGAAATTTTACTAATGTATATCTTTCATTGCCCAAAATAGTTATTTCCCAAAGATCTTTTTGCTTTACAATGGTGGGAGAGTATTAAAAAAGTAGTGGGGATCCTTGTCAATTGTGATATTCTTCCACAACTTCTGAGAAAATGTATTTTTAACTGTAATCAAAGGGTTGAAACTTAGCATGGACTAGAGACTATTCAGTCTTATTGCTTAATTAAAATAAAAAGGAGACCTTGGTCTTGAACTTTGCTTGACCAGAATAATAGGAGAAAAAGATCTTAGTTTGAACAAATAGCAGCTTTTTCATTACCTGGGAACTTTTTGCTCATATCTTATTGGCCTCATGGAACTTAATTTGTAGATTAATTCAATTGGAAGAGTGAAGCAGACACAGGGTACCAATCAACTCTTTTAATCACCAATAATGTCATCGGAACATGTGGGGTAATCAGTAGGAGCTTATTTACATTCAGTTACTAATATGTTTTGTATCAGTCAATCAAAAGCCTGGTAATCTTGTATTATCAAAAATTCAGGATCAAACTGAGGTAAACAAAATCCTCCAAGAAAAACCTGAAAAAAAGTAAACACTTTAAGAGGGATAAAAAAGCTTAAGAAGATGAATAATAAATCTTCCCCAACTAACAAAACCTCTATTTCTGTCACTTCAGCTTTGTAAGGTGACACTCCACTTGTCAGTTCTTTTACTTCCTAGAATCTTTTTACCTTTAGTAGAGAAAGTGCATACTTGAGTCTTTTCAGATTACTAGAGACCCAAGTTTTTATTCAAAGGAGTTTATAAACAAATAAGGGAGGGTAAGAGAGATACTGTATATACAGACAAGCTTCAAGTTGTTTTAATGAAAGTATAAAGACTTTATTAGTAAGGAAGTATAAAACTTCTTGTGAACTTCTTTTTTGTGTGTGGTCAGAAGATCAGCAGAAAGAGTTTTTCTTTGTTTTTTGATTTATATTATTATAATTTAATTAATTATATATTATTATATAAATTTTTTTTTTTTTTTAATCCACAATCATGTCAAAATAGCTTGTCTTTATTAAGATACTTAAAAAAATACTAAAATAATTTGCAGACCTTTACTTATAATAACTAAATTATCTTTGTATATTATTAGTTGAAGGACTATACTACTTAAAAAATATAAGGTGTTCATTAAGCTAATTCAAACTAAACAAAACTAAGTCTCAACTAGATACTTTAAGTGAGATTTAGAGGACAATATTATATTCTCCTAATAGCTTGGCATAGTGTTTCTAAGTCAATCAAAATTATTGTTAACAGTTTATCACTATTGATTATCCCAAAAAATGATAAATTGCTGAAGTTGGAACTGGAAAAGAGGAAAACAAAAAACAATTCAAAGTCTTTCAAAATATTCTTGCTTTATTTTATAGCCTCTTTTCAAAAGAAGTCTTACCTAATTGAGATATTTTTCTTTACTTCATTTGAACCTTGAAAGGGGTTTTCTTTATTATCATCTGCAATATCAAATAAGTCTTCATTTAAGTATGTATCAGATTGGAATAGTCTAAAAAAAACCAAAAGATCTCAGTATCTACATTAGAAAGTCTTTTTACCACTTGAGAAACTTTGAGAAGGGATAGAATTTCTTTGTGTGGATCCATCCCATTTTTTGATATTATAACTGTTTCCTGAAGTTAAATATATATAGTTGAAGGGGTACTTTTTCTAGAACTATCTTTCCTATATCATTTATGATATGATAGGAACATGTGAGTTTAATTAATAAAAGCTTATTTAATTTTCCTAAAATCAATGTATTTTGTGTTAGTCAATTATCTTTGATAAGGATTTGTATTATTCAAAATTTAGGATCAAACTGATGTGGATAAAATTTTTTAGAAAACTATAAAAGTAATAGCTTTAAGAGATCCATAAGTGACTGGAAGAAAAAAAAATAAGCTTTTTTATCATTATATATCTCTTGCTTCAAAGATGGAAAAGGTTTTCATGTACTTCACTATTGATTTTTTTTTTCTTTGAAAACTTTCTTTCCATTGGTATCAAAGATATTACTTGATTTGTTTTTTGTTATTAGAAGTCAAGTTTTTGATTAAAAAGGATTGTAAACAAGTAAGAAAGAATAGAAACAATTTTTGAATAATAATGGGTCTCTAAAGTATTTAGTATATAAAATTTCACAGATCACTTATGTTCTTTTTTGAGAGACAAAATTCACAGCTCTTTACTTTAATAAGAACAAAAGTCAAAAAATGCTATAAATCAAAGATTTAGATAATAAAAAACAATTGTAGGTAGTTTTTTTATAGTTATTAATTTAAAATTTTTAATTTTTTCTAGTGAGAGGCATTTGACTTTTGTTCCTACCTCCTTTTTAGGAACCTATTTTTACTCTTGAAGTTACTATTCAAGAAGTTTTAAAAAAAGTATTTAAGACTTTTTAGCAAAGAAACAAAAAACTTCTTGTGAACATCTTTTTTGTGTGTAGTCAGAAAATCAGCAGATTAAATTTCATATATTATTTTTTTTTTTTTTAATCCACAATCATGCTCAATGGCATGTCTTTATTAAGATATTGAAAGATACCACAATATTTACAGACTTTCACAAGGTAACTAACTTGTCATTATATACTATTAATTAAAGAACTATACTACTTAAAAAATATAAGAAGTCTACTAATCTAGTTTGAATTAAACAAAACTAAGTCTAAACTAGATACTTTAAGTCAGATTTAGGGAATAATTTTATACTCTTCTAGTAGTTTGACATAGAGTCTCTAAGTTAACCAGGATTATTGCCAACAATTTATCATTGTTGATTATCTCAAAATAATGAATTGCTAAAGTTGGCATTGGAAAAAAAGAGAAAGGGGATACAATTCAAAGCTCTCTAAAAGATTTTTGCTTCATTTCACAGTTTCTTTTTGAAAAGAATTTGTCTGATTGAAATATTCTTTAAGCTTTATGACATTTGAGGAACTTAACCATTCCTGAAAGTGACTTCAAAAAGAACGTTTGAGGAACTTATTCTTCTACCAATGTATAGATTCATTTAACACTACTAGAGCTAATATCATATTATAAAAAAGTTTGCCTGATCAGAATAAAGAAATCTTTTCAAGAACTTTGCCTAACCAGAATAGAAACTTGGAGACCTCAGCTTTTGTTCAAAAAAACCTTTTCACTACTTGAGAAACTTAATGAGAAATGAAAGTTAGATCTTCTTTTTCTATCATTACTTACTTTTCAGTATCATAATTGTTTTCTGGAGATTGAATATACATAATTGAAGGAAACACTTTTTCTAAAACTTTCTTTCCTATATTATCAATAATATATTGAGACATATAAGTGTAATCAATAAAAGCTTGTTTACATTCCAAAAACTAATGTATTTTATGTCAACCAATCACCTTTGGTGAGGATTTGTACTACTCAAAATTCAAGGTCAAACTGAGGTAGGCAAAATTCTTTAGAAAACTATAAAAATAGGAGCTCTAAAAGAACCAAGACAGTCAAAAAGAGAGAAAATAAATCTTTTTACTACAGGA